>JAOVVB010000016.1:8472131-8485124 GCA_028570985.1 Heterobranchus longifilis
GGGGGGGGGGGGGGGGGGGGTGTAATAAACCTTAGGGCAAAGATATTCAGACATTTCCCACCATGAGCTCCACTTTCATGTTTTTTGAGAACACACAAACTATATGAATTTAATATATATAAAAAACGTATAATTTAACACAGGCCTTATAAAAAAAACAATATTAATTGGTGCAAAGGTAGTTAAATAGAGACAACAAATAATGACACCATAAAAATGTTAAAGTGAGCATCCAGTTATGTGTTGGTTTCTAATTAAAATGTCTTATCTGAGTCATAAAGTTGGCTGAACAATCCAGAAATATAAAATAAAAATGCCCCCTGGCTGGGACAGTGTGAACCAGTTAATGGATAGATAAAGATCTTCATACAGTCCAATAAGATCAAGGACACATTTACCCAGGGGTATATCTTGAGCCAGCTCTGAGTTACCCAGCAGTTTGCATGTTTGGTTGTCATTCAGGATTTTTGTGAAATTCTGCTTGTGTCTTGATTTAGTGATTCTATTAAAAATAACTTTCATATGTGTTTATACATTCTGAACTTTAGTTTTGAGTGGGATCAAATGCTGGTCCTTGTCATGAATCAAAAGATGCTGTTAGCACTCATGTTGGGTGCCTGCTTGAAGAGGATTGTTAAAGAATGCTTGTCTGCTTTGTGTTTCTGCTCTCTTTGAAAAACTGGTGGCCCGATTCAAATAGCAGTATCATGTTTTAAGTGTTCTGCTTTATAAACCACTTACACTGCTCCGCTAATGAGCTCATGCTTTCAGGAGGCACTTAGTATTATCTCTCAAGGCACTAAGAGTGAAATTTGGGCCGTTTCTCCATTAGCCCATTGTAGAATTAGTATGGATGGGGAAGATAAAAGGTGAGAAAGAGAGAATGTGAAAGCTAGGCAGAGGGGAGCAGGGAGTTCAAACTAAAAGACTGCAGCCTTAACTTTTGTAACTTTTGTCCCAGCGAATACAATGCTTAAAATGTTATTTAATATATGTGCACGTTAGTAATACCTGGATCTCATGTTTTCCTTCCTTTTAGGATGTTGAACTACAGGACCTAAGAGAGACGATTGATGTTTTGAAATCCAAAAACACAGAGGCTCAGTCTATCATACATGGAGCACTCAACAACTCTGACTCTACGCCCAAAGGTCTGCAGCTTTTATTAGATACAGTGGAAATGACCTGAAGTTGGATCCGTTTGATTTAAGTACTGATACTGGTACCGAAAACAACAGACTCATTGTCCGCCCCTTGTCACTGTCTCTCTCCAGAACTACAGATGAACAGACAGAACTCATCTGAGAGCATTGCCAGCATGAACAGTATCACCAGTCATTCCAGCTTGGGTAGCCTGAAGGAACAAGATGCCAAGAAAAAGAAGAAGAAAAGCTGGGTAAGATGATGGCTGCTTTATTTTTTAAATTTTTTTATTTATTGTACTTTTGGCCAAAGGATAGTCTGGCCATTTTTTCCCCTGCAAGTTTTCTTGCCCATATCTGCGATAATCTAGGCACACTAAAGTTAAATGCTCTTTATACTTATCTATAGGTTTGTCTGTCCCCATATTTCAATTTCTGTGCATGTGTTTTCCCCCCTAGACATGCTGTTATGCATATGCAAGTCTGTTTGAATCACCTGTTTATTTATGGTCACATGACCATTTACTGCAGAATTTCAGGTGGTTTATACAGAGACATCAATCTGTCTGTCACATACAGGTTTTAGTTGCCTTGAGCAAAAATGTAAGTTAGTTACAAAATGACAGGGCTGACAAAATACTGTCATGTTCTTTGCTCGATCAGGAGTGAAATACATGCATACATCTCTGAATGAATTATTGACTCCAGTTTAGAATTTTAGACATTGATCGATTTTTCATCAGGTGACAAAGGAAACTGCAAAGTGTTAGGGTGTCATGAGCTAGCAGAAGTGCTACGGTAGTGCATGTTCTTCTTCCAAAATAAAGTTTGAAATTTTGAAATGAAATGTAGTGACTGCAGTTATTAGCAACTCTAATGGAAACAAATGGCAGTTAAATAAGCAAAATAACAGAACCTCTAGTTTTTTCTTAAAATTAAAACATGTGATTCTTTTTCATCTAGTTTTCACCATGATTAAAACACAGATAATTCAAAATGCTTCAACCTGTCACATTCAAGTTATCAATTATCTTTTTATCATTTTTATCAGGTTCTTTCGCTCTTTCTTGCTTTCTCTATACAGGAATTATTGTGTGCTATTGCATTATGCATTAACAACATTAAGTATGAGTCTGATTTTTTTTTTTTCCTGTGCCTTCCCTTTCTCTCCTTTAAGGTGTATGAGGTGAGTGATTTTTCCCAAATCCCACCATTCCCACCTGATCAGAAAAAAAAGCTATTTTCTTTCTGACCCTCCGTTCTCTGAGTGCTTTTACACTACTGACTCAGGCAAGGATCTGTGTACACTTTACCCCATAGTCCAGTACATGTGCCTAACACTCTCTACTGTGCCAGACACACATCTTGGTACTGCACTGGAGTCCACTTGTAAAGCTGGTCTTGAGCATGGTATGGTGTACTCAAGCATGGTTTAAATAAAAAATGAAAGCCAGCTATATTTAAACCTGGAAGTGACCCTTTGTTTAGAACATGACATCATGAGTGCTGTCTGTCTCCTCCCATATCTGTGTGCATGTAGCATGCACTGATCTCTTTTTCTTTAACTACACAATCATTGCTGAACAAAATAGGAAAGAGTGTCACTCCAAAGTATCAATACTTGTACTCTCCTTTGCTTTATGTTTATTGGCGGTAAACAAACCATTTAGGTGTATATTGCCACCTGCTGTATTGGAGAGGGTAAATACACAAGTTAACTCTGGTACAGAACATTATTACTTATGTGAAAGCTGGGTAGAGGAGAAGGGGTGCATTCATAATTGGGCACAATTTTGCCTAGTGTGAAAGCACCCTCAGATGAGTTCTTACTATTTATCGCTAATACCTCTTCATCTAATGGCATTTACAAAAGCAGGTTTACACTGTGTGGCCATATAGGGTAACACCATTTTGTAAGGGCCTGCATGAAGCAAGGACAACAACTAAGGAGATTGCTGAAATCACTGGAATTGGGTTAAGAACCATTCCACTTTTTTATTAAAATAATATGATAAAATGATATTGCTGGACCAATTACTGAAGAAATGTGGTTGGACAAAAATCATGATAGACCACGATAAGATATTACTTAAAAGCTTGGTGAAATTGCATCATTATCAGTAGAAATCACAGCTATGTTTAATAGTAAAAATAAGAGCATTTATACACAGACTGAGAAATCACAGCAGTGGGATGAAACAGCTACAGTGGGGCAAAAAAGTATTTAGTCAGCCACCAATTTTGCAAGTACTCCCACTTAAAAGGATGAGAGAGGCCTGTAATTTTCATCATAGGTATACCTCAACTATGAGACACAAAATAAGAAAGGATTTTTAAAGAATTTATTTGCAAATTATGGACAATTGTTAAATGTGCTTTTATTTCTTATTTTATCTCTCATACTTAGAGGTATACCACAGCTTTACCGGCTGTTGCAGACGATAGTTCACTGACCCGACTCGTTCCACAACGATGAAGGGTCCTTGCCAATAGGCCAGGAACTTACATTCGTGTAGCTGAGCCGGTCGCGCTTTTGCTTTACCTGCTCCTTCTGCAAGTGCTGTCATACAATAGGGAAAACTTTGTTCATTTTGGTTTGAAGTTCTTGCACAAACTCAATTATCAACCAGAACAGTTAAGTCTGCAGCTCCCAGGCTCCCTTAGCCACGTCGATCAGACTGCGTGGCCGGTGGCCGAAGAGGGCATGAAATCCGTGGAGGCGTGCTGCATTTATGTTTCATCCAAATAGGATGTGCGGCAGTATTTGTTCCCAATTGTGGCCGGTTTCATCCACCACTCTCCGGAGCATTAGTTTCAAGGTCTGGTTAAAACTTTTGATTAAACCGTCGGTTGTATATGATATACTGATGTGCGGATCAGCTAAATCTGCTTAAAAACTGTGTTGACTTTTGCACTCAGATTCTTGTCATTTCGTTTGAAAATACAGCAGATTATTTTTAACAAAGAAGTATGAGGTTGGCTGGGGCTGCGGGAAGAGGCACCTCTTGAGCTGATCTATGTTGAAGGTGGGAAAGCTCAGCTGCCGTCGTTGTAAACCTTCTAAGAGCAGATTTAAAAGCACCTGTTGCTGGATGCTCATTTCGAGCAGGTGTCCCAAGTATTCCTCAGGGGACCAGTGTGGGCCCGGTTCAGTTCCATGTGCCTGCATTCTCCACCAGTGTAATGGGTCTAGCACACAGACAGAACATACTGGAAGCAGGTGTCAAAACCTCAACAGCAGTTCTTTAATGAGTTCTTTAACGGCAGCAAAGTATGCAGTTCTTTGTGAAGTACACTACGTGCAGTTAAAGCATAGGCTTTACAGCCATCTCGGTGAAGGTCGTGGTCAATCGTGTCGATCCTCAGCAGGTGCAATATTATCAGAGGCACACCGGCTTGTGCAGAACAGGTGAGATCAGTGGCGCTGAGCAGGAAGCGTGTCGTAACCAGAGACAGCAAGCGGATTTCTCCTAGGCAAACAGAACTCAGAAGCTCTCGAGTCTAAGGGAACAGGAGATGTCTGGAAGTGAGAGCTTACATGCTGTGCGCAGTGTGTGCGAGTGGTCCACCGTCAGAATATATATATATATACAGTATATAAAGCTGCTTGAAATTTAAAGCTGCTTTTAAAATTTCCAAAAACTAAATCTGTGTAATTATCGCCAGCTTTAAAAATCTGCCCCATTATAAAAACATGTTCTTTGATGGTTAACATTTTCACACAAGAATACATGGCCGATGTTAAGCAAAGAACTCTTACTCCTCGGATGCGTACAACAGATTTGTCGTGCCAAATGACTATAAATACTTTGTGTAGCAACTGCAGAGACTTTTTGAATGTACTGTAAATGAAATCAAAATGATGAGAATTACAGTATTCAACGCTTTTTGAGATGAATATAGAGCTTGTTCCATTGAGGTGGGCATGGCTAAACACCACTGAATAGAGCCAATCAGCACAATAGTTTACCGTGTATACAAGTATGTGAAAACAGAAATAACTGTAATGTACCTACAAAGTACCCAGATCCTTACAAAATACCAACAAATGCATGACAGCATGGATTATTCAAAAAAAAAGAAAGTAGTTCAGAAAATTGAACCTTCAAAGATAAATGTACAAATCAATATATGATTATTCTTCCTGCGTGAAGTTTAAACCAGTTTGTTTTATACTGTATGTTCGAAACCATGGTGCTAATAAAAAGTAGTAATGTGAATCGCCACTATGAAATAAAACATGCGTCATTAGAGCAAACATATCTGCAGCAGTCTGAGCTGAGGCGAACTGAGAACATTGTTGAGCAGTGAATCTAAATGTGGAGTAAAAGTGATGTTATGAACAGTTATGTGTCAGATTTAATAATCTACTTTAAAATAATCTACTAATGCGCTACTGTCTCAATGTAAACAAACACCAGCACCAATAGATATTAATTAGAAAAGATAAACTGAAAACTTTTTCTACTGGGATTAGTTCATATTTTCACTTTGTCTGAAATAACAGCGTGGAGTCGTTTTAAGACAATTTCCTCCCAAGGTAACACATGGAGTGAGGTGGATGGGACACCAGTGACAAGCCACCAGTTGACATTTTTACAGACTCTTCACACTTATGGGAAGTCTAAGGGAGTGTTCCCACATTCCTGAACTTTTTGCTAGTGTGTGTCAAACTATCATGAGTTGAACATCTTGCTGGTCTTTAGCTGCTAGAGTCTGCGATATTACATGCATTATATCACCTATGATTGATTTACACATTACCTAGTAAATTAAAAGATGTACTTATTATTAAGATGTAATAAACATCTTCAACCTCAATATAAACCACACCAAACCATCATAAACTGTCTATGTGTACTGTATTTACACTATTTACCCAGTCAGTACCTCCTAGACCTCACAATTTGCTATGAATCGTCATGACTTGTGAATTGAAAACTCATGAATTTGTGACCTGTTAACAGCGACCTGGATATTTAACACCTCCTTACAAAGTGTGGTAGCTGTTAGAGTTTTCTATTTAGTTGTTTAGTGTACAGAGTTGGATTTAGGTGTTTTTAGCAGATTTGCTCGGCTTCCTGTATGAGAGGTTTTTACAAGCTTTCCACCTCGACACTAAACAAGAAATTCAGAAGATTTTTGTAGCTACACTCTGAAGAGGCCCAAACCGTCTAAAAACCTCTATAATCCACCTTCAAGTAACTTGGGATCTGCAACCACAATGTTCTTTGATGTTTTCAGGATGTTGAAAATAATTTTGATGGCTACAATTTCTCTTGATCTGCAACAAACCATACCAAACTATGATGAACTTCCTGATGATCTCCCTACAATCTAGAAATTGCACTGGTTTGGGATCAAAATGTGGGAATGTGTAAAAGGGCCCTCAATCCACTGGTAACTAAAGTAAATAAAGGAAGCCCACATGGAGTGAACATGCAAAAGTATACATAGAGGACCAAACCTCTGAAAATGGGAATCTGTAGTACTTCCTGCTGCACCACCATACAGTACCACCCTCAAACTGGGAAATAAAATCCCAGATAAGAAAAAGCAGTATTGTAGAGATCACATGATAATTATCCATCAGCATTAAAAAAAAAGAAAAAGTTTATCTATGCTACAGTGTATAAAAGGAGCACAGATTCAACAAGGTTTTCAAGTACGTTTTATATACTTTATTGTTGAAATTACCCCTGTTAGTATGGACTAGGCCTAATTCTCACAAGCCTGCGAAGTTCAGTGTCTGCGCTAATGATTCAGGTCCTTGGCTAATTAGCATGACCCTCATAAGCCAAATCAGGTGTGCTTGGGGGTGGGAGGGCGTATTGACATTTGAAGTGCCATGGACCCGTACAATAGAAACATTATACAGCACTGATTGGCATGTGTTAGTGTGGACTGCAGATAAATTATCTCTCAGTACTGTGAGAACTAATAGGGATCCAAATGAACTAAAGATGCACAAAAGCAGCCATCACTGACCACTGATGTCATATTGGTTGTATATGAGGTTGCTTTATGGTCTGGGGAATAGGAGTCACATGTGATTGTCCATAGATGTACTGTAGCAAGCTATAATGCATGTGTAATGTGAGAGTGAGCGAGCAAGAGATGTCAGAGAGCCTTATCAGTATTCAATTCAATTTTATTTTATTTGTATAGCACTTTTAACAATTGGCATTGTCACAAAACAGCTTTACACAATCAAAAGAATTAAGTTTGTATGGAATTTGAATGTGTATGAATCAAAATGGTCAGATAGTCCCTGGTGAGCAAGCCGAGGGCGACAGTGGCAAGGAAAAACTCCCTGGAAGAAACCTTGAGAGGAACCAGACTCAACAGGGAACCTCATCTGGGTGAAACAGAGAGCAGGAATTGATCTGTATTCATACTCTGTGTTAGGTGGCAGGCAGTTCAGTATAACAGTTGATGGTAATTGATGTTAATATGGAGTCCAGTTAGTTATTGGAGGCTCAGGTAGACTTGAAATTGGCGGTCTAAATTCCAGTCCTGAACTATCAAGCGACTGCAGCCAAGTCAAGTCCTCAGAGAACCAGCTGTCAACATCAGTCGAGGCCCGAACCGTCTTCATGGTAGAGTGAAACCGTCCCCAGACACCAGACACATTCCAAAGAGAAACACAGGGCATCTATGTGATGAGATCTCCAACCAGAAATCCCCCACCCCACCCCCGCTGTTAAAAAAAGTAACGCGGTAACTTTTACTATGAGTAAATTTTTAATGAGCGACTTTTTGCTTTTACTTGAGTAGATTTTTAATAATGGTAACTTTACTTGTACCTTAGTCAAATTTTCCTGAAGTAACAGTACTCTTACTCGAGTACAAAAGTTTATTACTCTTTCCACCTCTGCTCATATACAGTAAACCCTAGAGAGTGACCCTCAGGAGATTAGGACTTTCTGAAGCTAGCTCATGTGGTTCAACCACCCCGCCATGTATAAAGTCAGAGTTCACACTTTTTCTAAATCCCATTGTTTGATGTAAGAGTTATAATAAGCTCTCGACTTTTATCTGTATCTGCATGGTGTTCTGCATTGTACAGCTGCCACATAACTGGCTAATTAACTGCAGGAATGAGCAGCTATACAAGTGTACCTATTAAAGTGACCAGGAGGCATACATGTCCTTAGATTTATACACTTTGCAGAGATTGGTGTGTGTGTGTGTGTGTGTGTGTTTCTGATCACACCCTGCAGGCTTAAGCGCTTCATGTTTCCTGGACAGGTCTTAACACACACTTGGACACACACACTTAAGTTCACTGAGACGGAGGCTTCCCTGAACAAGCTGATCATCTTGCGGTGTGTGTGTATATGTCTGCGTGTGTGTGTGTGTGTGTGCTCACTCAGCAGGCGCGTCACATGGCTTAAACCAGGCATTGAGCTGAGGCCAGCTGACAGCTTGGTTCGAATGTCATTGGTGCTGTTTCTGTCCCGCCAGTCCCTGTGCGACAGCGTGTGATTGATGCTGCTGCCAGACGAGGGATGGAGAAAGAGTGAGAGAGAGGCAGAGAGAAGGAGAGTAAGCGAGGGAAGAAAGAAGCCTGGGTGAATGATTTGGAACAGCACCTGCATGTCTTACTGCCAAGTCTCCAGGCTTCTTCCAGCCTGTGCCAGGATGAAAGAAAGCGAATGAGAGAGTAGGACATGAGACGACGGAGGAAGAGGAGGAGGAGGTAGAGAGGAATGTCATATGCATGCGTGTGTGTGAGAGAGAGCAGAAAGTCAAATGCGTTCAGTGAGGCGTGCTAATACACCTTGCTAACGTGAATCTTCTGGAAGCACACTGAAATTCCAGTTTACCAGCCATGACCGCATTTTAATATAAATCCATACACGTACAGTATGCAAAATCTCTCTCACACACACACAGAGGGCTTTGTTTACTGTGAACAGTGCTAAAAGGTTGGCACATGTGATCAGAATGTCCTTGCTTTCTGGTAAGGAAAAATAACATGAAATAATGAATATTAGACAAGTATATATTAAACATTAATTAACTATATTTATGAGATATGCCACCATAATATTTCAGCTAAAAACTGTAAAAAAAAAAGTATATATATATTTTTTAAATTACACGCTCTGTTCCCTTTGGCAGAGCGGCAAGCTTTCATGCCTTCGCTGCTGCCAGCAAACAGTTCCCCTCTGCATAGTAAATAATATTAGTATGCCCTGCTCTACACCTCTTATACATTTTAGCTACCAGTTCTCTATGATTAAATCCATCCATCTATCCATCCCTTGCCTATACCGCTTATCCTTTTTACGATCATGCGGGTCTGGAGTGGGTATAACGCAGAGTACACCCTGGATAGGGTTGCAACTCATCACAGGGCACAAATACACACACACACACTTATACACTTAATTGTGCATTACACAAGTGAGCCTGCAACACATCTTTGAAATTTGGGAGAAAACCAGAGCACCCAGAGAAAATGCATCAAGCCTGGAGAGAACAAACTTCAAACTGTCAAACTTGCTGTAGTTCTTTAGTGCTGGGTTTTTGTGTCAGCAAAATAATTTCTTTCTGGTCGTTTGAAAGCATTTTGTCAATTTTCACAAAAGTTTTTTTTTTGTGTGTGAAGGACAAAAATGCATCTAATGAGCTAATTAAAGGGTGCTATTATGCACAATTTACTTTTTAATCATTACTATACAGAATGTGTCTTCAGTCTACATGAAGAACATAAGAAAAAAAAATCCCTGCTTATTGTCTTTTTTTTTTTTATTATTTTTGTATTGACAGAGCCCTAAATAAGGCAAATAGATTTTTTTCCCCTACTGTGACCTCATATAAGACGACAGCCTCTCCTGGCTTGTTGCTCAGCTTTGGTGTTCTCTGGAGGCCCGTGGATCAGCAGCAGCTCGTTTGCATAGACACTGAAACAGTGTATTTGAAGGGGGAGTGAAAGGTGTGAGAAACTGCATTATCTGAAGGATATTTCAGTTAGAGCATTAAGATACACAGTTTAGGGGAGCTGTGAGACCTGTGACAACTAGTTCAAGAAATCATAAAATGTGGGACATTTACGGCATCAGTTTACGAAATTGACAAATGATCATACAACAGTTTTAGTAATATATCTCTTTAACAATAGATATTGGCTTAAACTTTTTTTTTCAGATCTAAAAATATACATTTATTTCAAACCAAAAGCAATAGAGAGACACGTGAGAAAAGGTAAGAACAACATAGTTTTGACAAAAGTGTGAAAATAACCAGAACTGGAAGTGTTGTTGGGTTATGTTTCGTATTAAATTCAGTTAAATAATGTACAATTAAATGAAAGAAATTAGAACATTCAGTTTTTTATGTAACAACCTCAACATCTAACCGACTTATGTTACATCTCTTTATACATATAGGCAGTTGAGGGTTAAGGGCGTTGCTCAAGGACCCTACTGAGACAGAGGGTAGCTCAGTGCTTAAGGCATTGAACTGCTGTCCGGAAGGTTCCAGGTTCAAATCCCACCCCCAACCACCATCAAGCTATCCCTGCCTCAGCTACCTCAGTTGCAACCTCATTTCCCCTCTCGTCTGTTCCAGTCATTCAGCATCACCGGTCTCATTATCTGCACCTTGTTTTTGACTGGTTCATGCTTTAAGTTAGATGTTTTTTTTTTTATGATTCCTCTGGTCAGGTACAGCGTCTCGCCCAAAAATGAGAGCCAAAAATGAGAGCCATAAAGTTTCTTCAGGAAGCCTGGAGAACCATTTCAACATTTAAGAAAAATATGAATAAATGAGAGGTGGCTCAAGAGTTTTGCACAGTACTGTATGTCCTATCTATTTCTTTTTCTACCTCTCACTCTGAACCCCAATTATAAAATAAAAATGTAAGTATTTTGTAGTTTTTATTGTAGTATTTTCAAATGCTAATTAAACATTATGTTAAGTGTCCTCCTTTACATGCAGTATAAATTCTACTTCTAGAAAGCTAAGAGGCTTCCGTGTTACGCTGACTTAATGTGCTGAGACTCTATAGTGCGTTAGCTGTTTAATGAAGTGTCTAATCTCATTCATAGAGGATCAGAGACTTGGAAATGCAGTTGTTCCAGTGAGGTCACCCGAGGCCGGTCGGGAAAACTGTAGCTGACTCGGGAGCAGGGAGCGAACTGCTTTCCCCATCACTGCTGTGTAAACATGTAGATATTCATCAGAATTCATGCTCGAAGGCAAGACTGATGGAGTTGCATATCTTTCTGTTTAGCATAATTTTTGGCATTGTTTATTTGCACTGTTTCCACCCCCCTCGATGTTAATGGTCTAATTTAGATAGCAGTGATATTATCAGGGCCATTTATTATATTATTAGTATCATGATTCTAGTTTTTTTTCCGAAGGCCGTCATATGTTTTTTTAGCTTTAATTTATTATGTTTTTTTCAACAACGCTGATAGGAAATATCGTTCGTATATAGTAAATGGACAGGGCAGCACGACGGCATGTATGATGTAGAAAAGGTAAACGGTACTTTTTTTCTGCTGGGCTTCGCACCAATAAATAAATAAATTGATTCATTAAAAATATATACTGTAGTAATGAGATGAAGGTCAGAGCCTGGTGCAGGAGTCTTTAGGACATGAGAATCCACTGATTATTTAAGTGCTGTGCAGAAATCTTTCAACACCTATTTAATCGCCATGATGTCCCGGGAAAAAAAGATTTGACCCTCAGACCATCATTCATCTTAAAAAGTACAGAATCCTGGTGCCGGCTATGTTTCTAACTAAATTGTGCATGGATACTACTGCTCCTGTTGCTGTCTCTGGATCAGACTCTGAAACACCCGCACTGGTTCCTAAAGCATAATCTGTGTCTATATCAAGTGTTTCAATAGAATATTGGAATCCCCACATGACATTATTTATTTACATAAGGCAGCCAATCGAGGGCCTGTAAACTGAATTACTGGTGGGACATCATTAGGCGTTAGCGGCGTGTGGATTTCCACCAGGCTCGACCCCTTTAGGCGTTGGTAGCCATCTACTGTAAGAGTTGAATTTTTTTTTGGAAAACTGCGTGTGAAGAATTTCTGGGGAACTGAAACGCTCTGAGAGAGAGAGAGAGAGAGAGTGAGTTACAGCATGGTAAATCTGATTCATTTCCTAACTCTGATTTTTATTGTCAAATAATTTTTAGCCAAATTAGATTTATTTATTTTTTGCTCTCTGATCCACTTCAGTTATTACAGCAATGACATGGTAATGAAATAATCGTCTGAGGCAGGGGAAAGGTAGATTGATAGATATTGAGATCCGAACTGAGGTCTAATGTGTGACATTCAGCTTTTACCACAGAGATTTGCCAACAATTACAGTGTTCAATTTATTTAAAAAAAGAATGACATATCACACTTTCTATAGTTAGATTAATACCCCTATCTCACCTATGCAGTTTGACTCACGGTGAGATGTGACGTTAGGCACCGTGAGCTGCCGCGATTGCCCACCGACGTTCCGCTGACGTTCCGTGAAGTTCTGCAAGGTCCGCAAGCCTCCGCGAGGACCGGCGGAAAAATTAAACATGTTTAATTTTTCGCACGGAAAGATGGAAACGTACTCACAACACCAAAACTCGCGGTGAATCATGATGAACCGTACTTATGGCCACCGTGCGAAACCGCGTAGGTGAGTTAGGGGTATATGTGTTGTGAAGCTTCAGTAAGACAAGTTAGTTCATGTTATCAGTGTTTATAACAAGGGTAAATACACTGCCCAACCATTTAGATTTAAATAAGCAAATACAGTGGCTTGCAAAAGTATTCGGCCCCCTTGAACTTTTCCACATTTTGTCACATTACAGCCACAAACATGAA
>JAOVVB010000016.1:8489269-8513863 GCA_028570985.1 Heterobranchus longifilis
TCTGTATATTCTGACATCTTTCTATTGGAACCAGCATTAACCTTTTCCTCAATTTGAGCTACAGTAGCTCTTTTTTTCTATTGGATCGGAGTAAACGGGCCAGTCTTCACTCCCCATGTGCATTAGTGAGCCTTGGCCACCCATGACCCTGTCGGATTTCCTTTCTCGGATCACTTTTGGTACCACTACATCCCACAAGAGCTGCAGATTTGGATCCAATAGAAGCCAGTAAATCAATGTGATTAAAAGGTTATTGCTGGTTGTGATTGAAAGATGTCAGAACACATAGTGTCACGTTATGGTGGCAAAAGGGGGGACGTGCTCAATATTAGGCAGATGATCATAATGTTATGGCTGATTGGTGAACAATTTAAATGGTAAAATTCAGAAACGTTTGTACAGTTGTTTTTTTAGCTAACTAGCTAAGCTATTCATTCACACAGACAATCACTATAAGAATATTCACACTGCTTTAGTTATCTTGCATGGCATGTGTATTGACATTAAGTTTATTGAAAGTCTATACTAATATGATTATTATGCACTAGTACTTGATACGATCCATTAAATAAGATGGACTTTACTGTAATAATAATAGATGATTAATAATAGATGAAATAATGATTATTAATCGAGTCTTAAAAATAACAGGGAATTAAATTCATGCTTTGTGTTCCATTTCCTGAACTGATTCAGTTTGACGATATCTTTTTGTATAAAATCCTAAATGAAACTGGAAAGATTGCAAACAATTACTGAATAGTGCTCTACTTGGACTCGTTCTTGTCTATTAAAAAAAGTTATTTCACTCTCACTCTTCTAACTTGGCAAAGGAATGATGCAGGGTTACAACTCATTTGTGTCTCTAAAGCTGCAGCACCACTTAAAATCATGCCTGGATGTTGATGTTAGAGCTGCTTTAATAACTAAGAAATATGAAATAACCAGTGATATAACTGTTCTTGGCGTTCCATACATTTATTGTATTTATTATAATATCTGTTTTAACATTGATTAATATGAGAAAGAGAATGAATGTGAGATAATACATTTACTTCACAGATACGTCACATTTGTTTATTCTTGTATTCGTCTTGGGCTGATTTTGTCCTGCACCTGCGTGCCGGAGGCAGAGACAGTTCCTGTATTCTAGAGGATGCAGTGGCAGCACGAGCAGCCGAGCTCACTTTGTAGGGGTCGAATCCCTCAAAAAGGGCCTTGCGAGGCTTTGGTGTGGCCAGCTCCTGCAGTCTCTTACTGGCTGTAGCCTTCAGGACAGACTTGGGCACGTGTGCTGACACGGGTCGGTCTGGACAATAATGAGGGTGTTCCTTTTTAGGAACTAAGAGAAAATAAGAAAAAAGGAGACAGATACACAGAAATTGTTAGGTTATTAGTGGTAAGTCTGAAAGGTTTACATTTATAGGGAAGTGTTAAATTGTCATGTGGGTAAGTGTTGAGCAGTCTCAGGTCAATTTCCTGTTCAGACATGATCAAGGTCACTTGACTATAGTGTCAATATTTATAAGTGCGACTGTAAAAAATGAATTTAACATTCTTACAGTAAGTACAGAAGATAATAATTTCATTGCAATTTATGTTACGTTAATGAAAGTTATCATATGTGTCACATACTGTATGACATCCTGCCTTTGCATAAAAGTGACACATTGCTTACAAATTATTTATATTCATCGAATTTGAGTTTCCAACTTTCTGATTATCACATGATATTGTAAATTCATTATTACATAATTATATCATATACAGTATATTATTATTAACTGATATATGGCATATTTACTAACCATGTACGGATACAGTATATGCAGATATACATACTGTATGCATGTGTTTGTCTACATTCTTGCCACCCAAATCTTTCAGATCTAATCCCATTGGTGCTTTGATAAGGATGAATTAGACTTTAAACAAACAAACAAAATGATCATTTTCAAGAAAAACTGTTAATATAAAGTGTACAAAAACATAGTGAATAATGCGATAATCCTCCCAGCGACATGACAAAGACTTCACACAAATCGCACAAAAAACATTACCTCACTCTGCCCGCCAAAAAAATGTCACCGTTTGGATTAAAATATGCAAATATCGTAATGAGCTAACTAATAGGATTGGGATCAAACAGCCATGTGGTCAGAAGAAACCACTTGTTAGTGAGACTAATCAGAAAAAAGGCTTTAATTCGCTAGGAAGCATAAAAGTTGGACTTTGAAGGAATGGAAAAAGGTCTTGTTGTATGATGAGTTCAGACTGAGTGATGGGTCAGAGTAAGAAGGAAGGCGCATAAAGTGATGCACCCATCATGCATAGTGCCCACTGTTCAAGCTTCTGTTCAGTGGCATGATCCTAAATTCAAATTTAAATTCAAATTTTTTTTGTCACATACACAGTATGATATGAAGTGAAATGCTTATACGGCTGCTGATGACCAAAAAGAAAAGTTTCAGTATGAAATAATAGAAATAAGAGAATTTTACAAATTAGAGAAACAGAAAAATATGGAAAAAAAACTCTTTTTAATAAAATATAATAAAATACAGTGAAACTTTGGATTGCGAGTAACCCGGTTTGCGAGTGTTCCGCAAGACTGTCTGTATGCGTGTGTGTACACAACAAAAAAGTGTATAAAGCAAAAGCAAGTCTCATTAGAGAGGTTACACGGAAACACTTATCTGTCGGGATTTATTTTTACTTTTTTTAAAGGTAAAGTGCAGATTAATTTGTTTTATTTGTACTTTATATTTTGTGTTAATTATTTTTATGTATTTATTTTTTTGGGCTGTGGAACGAATAATTTGAGTTTTCACCATTTCTTATGGGAAAATTAAATTTGGTTTACGAGTGTTTTGGAATACGAGCTCACTTCCGGAACGAATTATGCTTGTAATCCAAGGTTCCACTGTATGTGTTGTGGCCCTGAACCTGCGAAAACTTATTTAAAATATATCAGTGTTAATTAGAGGATGACCATTTATCTGCCTGGATGGTTATCAGGGCTGATATTTAGCATTTTTGCAATTACTGCTATCCGTAACTTTTATCGGCATCTGTAATTTTTGTTCTGAGTGTGTTCTCGATAAAGTCTGAATTTATAAGTAGAACTACAGCATCTCAGTGGAAAGCATCATGAGCAACTGTGCTTTCTGTGCCACAAGCTATTTTGTTAATTGGAAAAAGAAAAAAAAAAACGGTTTTCCTTTTAAAGAAATGCTTCTGGGAACTCCCGTCACTGTTTATTTTAAGATAATGTTAAGAAGTTCTTCTTTAATTAAATGTGTGCTTAAGGGCCTTACAACAAAGTTTCGTGTCGGAGTTTGTGTTATTATAACATTTTACATTTTTACTGGAAATGCATATTGGGTTCAAATACCAGTTATCGGTCTCCTTTATTACTAATTATTACTAATTATTACTAAAACATATCGGTTGACCACTAGTCTTAATACCACAAACATACGGCTAATATACGACCTTTACACTTGTGGGAAAAATAAAGAAATAAATAAAAAAGCTGCACTAATTGATCAAAACACTACCTCCAGAGGCTTGTACGTGGCCACTATGCATGATGGGTACATTGATTCTTAGCCTGATGTAGGGTCAATCTTGTCTCATCAGACCACATGAACTTTTTTACATTGCTCCAAATTCCAATCTTTATGCTAGCAAGTTTTTTCTGATTAGTCTCGATCAACAAATAGTTGTCTTATGCTGACGCAGCTGTTTAGTCCTAATCCTGTGAGTTCTTATCACATTGTGTGTGTAGAAATGCTCTTACTTTCACTATTAAACATAACTTTAATTTCTTTCACCAAGCGTGTAAGTGATCTCTGATCATGCTCATTCCTAATGTTTTTCTCCTGTGTAGTTTATAGTTCAGCCCTTTCTTTTCAGGCATCTGCGTGCAACATTCTTATACGCCCTGTGCTCATTCTGTTTGCCTGTTTTTGCATGAAATGTCAGTGTAAATCAGGGCAAGCACAGGGATGGAAAAACAAGAGAAAGGTTAATTCTGATTTGCTGTTTCAGATAATACGTCATGCATAAGTATTCTGTAGTCATACGTTGTTGTCTTTAAACTTTTAACTGTATCATGTCAAAAACACCATGTTGCTTATTTAATTGATTTGAGAAAAAAACAAAAATGTTCACCCAGACAATCAGCGGAGGAAATATCTCTTTTCAACCTTTTAAATGCTGTAGTAAAGATATACGACACTTGATCAGACTCCGTCAAGGTTAAGTTTGCACTCTGCACTCATGGCAGTTTATAGGAGCAATGTGAGGACGCTGTTGAGGTAAACATCAGAAGGCTAAACTCATCCACTCCTTCTGTGGACACTCAGCTCTCAGGGCCACCTGTTTCTTTCTATTGTTAGTGCTTCAATATTCTAGGTGAATTCTTTTCTTGCCACAACCTTAGACCCAACTAGAATTGTACTAATAAATTAATTATATGCTGTTCATTTATCAGGCTGATTTCATTATTTAGAGGCCAAAGACCTACATGATCTTTGACTAGTTAGCACTTTGTGTGTCATAAAAGCACAGAGCCTTAATTCGTGACTGTATCTCTACTGTACCTCTGCAGGACTGAAGGAGAAATGTGTAGACACTGTGGTGTTTGAGACGCTTGTCCCAAAGCCTATGATACAGCACTACATTAGCTTACTGCTGAAGCACAGACGCTTGATCCTGTCAGGGCCGAGCGGCACTGGGAAGACTTACCTCTCCTCGCGTCTCGCTGAGTACCTGGTGGAGCGCAGTGCCCGAGAGATCACCCCTGCCATCGCGGTCTCCTTCAACATGCACCGTCAAACCTGCAAGGTACACCACACTGATCACATAGACTGAGCTCTCGATTCCCAAACATGTTTATTTTGAGGACAATAATAAAAAAAAAAACTTATGTAATTTTAAACACGGCATGGATTTTTTGGTTCTTTGTTCAAGGTTATTAAACATGACACCGCTATAGGCCTCCCATGCCTCTGGAAAAATCTGAAAAGATGAAACACAGACACAGAGATGCATAAATCAGCATATATTCTCTTACTTTGTCGGCTATTAATGTACAGTGCTGAAATTAAATCAAGTCTAAAATCAATTAACTTTTAATTAAAATATTATATATCATATATATTTTATAATGGAAATTATAAAATAGCATGGACTATACACTTCCCTGGTATCCAGTTTGCAACCAACAAAGCAAAGTAATAATACAAGGGTAAGGCAATAATACAAGGGTAAGGCAAATAATGTTTTTATTATTTTGCTTTGTTGGTTGCAAACTGGATACCATGGAAGTGTATAGTTCTTCTAAATAATCTCCATTTGATTAAATGCAAATGTTTTAGTGCTTAACATGTATATGGATTCCTCCAAAAAAAGAAATTATCTAATTATTTTATTTATAACACACTTATTTCATTTTATATAAAGAATTATACATACTTTTATTACAATTTAAACATTGGGTCTGCTTGTCATTTTTATTAAGTGTCGTTTTGCTTATCTCCAGGATCTCCAACTTTACCTGTCTAATCTGGCAAATCAGATTGACCGGGAGACCAGTACAGGTGAAATCCCATTAGTTATCGTGCTAGATGACGTTCATGATGCTGCATCCATCAGTGAATTAGTGAATGGTGCTTTGACATGTAAATATCACAAATGGTGAGTCAATGCTCTAGTTCGTTTACTCCATCTTTCTCCATTCAAAAACACGCAGATTTATTAACATCTATAATATCTATTTCTTAGTCCATACATTATAGGGACCACAAACCAGCCAGTGAAGATGACCCCCAACCACAGCCTGCACCTTAGCTTCAGGTGGGTGTCAATGCTGCATCATATCTAATCTAATATCTAAAAAACACAGATTATGTAAGTGTCACTCCTGATTTTTGTGTTCAACAACCTTCATCTTGCATTAGCGAGATGCATTAGCATTAGTCATTCCCTAAAGTCACTGTTCCTTTTGACTTTGAAGGATGGTTATGTTCTCCAATAACGTGGAGCCAGCCAATGGTTTTCTAGTGCGCTACCTGCACAGGAAACTAATGGAATCTGAGGATCCCAGAAGCTTGACAAATGAGAATCTCCTGCGAGTGCTAGACTGGGTGCCCAAGCTCTGGTACCACCTCCACACCTTCCTGGAGAAGCACAGCACCTCTGATTTTCTTATTGGTAAGACTTTTTATCAGTTTTAGTTACTGCTATAAAAATAAACACATCAAAATCACAATACTGTGTGATTTAAAAAAAAAAAAAAATCATGCAGTCTTTTCAACAAAAGTAGTGAACAGCTTTTTTTTTTTTTTCAAATCTGGACATTGCTTTTAAACACTGCTAAAGAATTGTAGAACTTAAGCTTATACTTATGCTTATACATTGGAATTTAAGACTGTTGTGACTTATTTTAGTTAAAGACAGTTCAGAAGTTTAAAGGTGGTTAATAGACAACCTACAGTATTTGTAGGTACAAGAAACGCATGTATTAAATGCATTTAAATACTATGTAGAAAATGCTTACAGAGTCAACAGGAAATGCTTTAGGTTGATTTGGTTTTATATACAATTATTTTGCAGCTGAGAGAAAGTGATCTGTAGAGAGTTTGTGGTTTTCTGCTATTTATAGAAGATACACAAGTCTGATTATCTGATTCATTAAAATTTTGTAATAGGTAGTCAGTAAATGTGTTTGTGACACACACACACACATGGTCATTATTCAAAGCTTCCGGTACACAACAAAAATCAATTTAAGACATGGAATTAAAACTTGGCTTTGCTTGTCCCATTTCAAACAGTGATACTTATCATTCTGCTGTATAATACTGTATTATTTATGCAATTATTTCCATTTTACATACATTATTTTGTGTTTGGGCTGTAGGTCCATGCTTTTTCCTGTCCTGTCCGGTGACAGTTGAGGAGTTTCGCTGTTGGTTTATTGACCTGTGGAACCACTCAATCATTCCTTACCTGCAGGAGGGGGCCAAGGATGGTATCAAGGTGCATCATTTTCATCTGGCAATGAATATTTTATAGACTGTCCTGTGCTATATATTATAGTTTTATTAAATCATATAGAACATGAACTATGAATCATTCAGGTATAAAAACATCTAAGGCATGTGAACCAGTGAGAAACAGGTGCAGGTGATGACAGATGATCAGGCCGGTGATTAGTATACTGGTGATGATAAATGCTGATTGGTTGTAACAGATAAGAGGGTAAATGAGGTTGCTGTCACTTAAACAACCAATTTTTTACTTATGTATTTAGGCACTGTGCAGCATGTTGCATTAAAACATTTCTTCCCAATTCTTTCATTTAATCTACATAATTAAATTTCATTTAATATGAGGAAATGATGGGTGGCTTAGTGACATTTGCATAGTAATGTATAATCTCTATCTTATCAAATATAATGTCAGTAGCATCGCTCTGATCAGGGCATCTTCAAGTTTTTAATTTTATGTTTTAAGTTTCATTGTCATGTGCGTACAAGAATGCTGTAAGCATTTGTATACAGTGTGGCAAAGAATTCTGGATCCAGGAACCAATCAAATGCTGTGAAAAAGCAACTTCTCTATGTGAAGAATCCTGTCTTACTTACTACAGCAAAACAAATTCTATTCAATGTTCTGTTTATTTTCAAAGGCAAAGATGAATCTTTTGACACGATGAAATTATTGTGCTACAGTAACACACTTCCTGAGACTGGTACAAAAATATACCAACTGTAAACAATAAACAAAAATTACAATGTGTGCTCTAAACTCAAATAATAACCAACTATAACCAACAGCCAAAAAGTGACACCGGCAGAGGTACTGCACATAGAAAGAAACATAATCATACAAATTTTAACCACACATAAGGAAATATGAAAGCATGAAGTATCTGAATTTGATGTTTCTAGTTGTTCACTGCTGTTAGAGGTTTTCTTGAGCTAATAAAAAAAAAGGCAATCTGGGTCCATTCTATAACATTTTCTCTCTTCTTTAATCATTGCATATATATGTAATCAGAGTGTTCTCTTGGCACAGGCACATGGTCAGAAGGCAGTGTGGGAGGACCCAGTGGAGTGGGTGCGGGACTCTCTCCCTTGGCCCTCTGCCCAGCAGGACCAGGCCAAGCTCTTCCATCTGCCTCCACCCAGCTCGGGGCCAGCCAGCCCTAGTCAAGCCGGAGATGAGCGGCCCCACAAAGAAACCCCTCCCAGCTCCATGGAGTCCGACCCATTGGTTAGTTATACCAATTTTTGTACAAACATAACATTTTCAAAACATGCTTCGGTAGTTCGATATTTATATTAAAACTCTAGATAGACTGCATTACAAACATTATGCAGAGTAGATGCTGTGCTAAATATCAATGTGCCTTCATTTAGATGAAAAGTGAGCTACTTCCTTTACTAAAACACAATAGTGCTGTGACATTATGTATAATATACCTTTTTAATCCTTCTCTCCCTGCTGTCTTTTATTTTTATTGCAGATGGCAATGCTGCTAAAACTGCAGGAGGCAGCCAATTATATTGAATCGCCAGAAAAAGAGGCAGACCCCAAACTGCCCACGCTATGAACACAAATATAGACTGAGCCTTCACTAATCTCTTTCATCTCTCCAGTGGTTCTGACAAAACTCAGCGGTCCTAATGCAAACTCCTGAAATACTGTATGTTCATTTCATAAATTACTAAAATGTCTGTATTCTTCTAACAGAGAAACATACGTTTTTTTTCTTGGTTGGCTCACCCTGTTTTTGCTTTCCTGTTTATATAATAATGTATGTACATTGCAAGAATATTTGTTATAAAACGTGTCATAAAAGCCAATAGATACTTTTAGTCACAAGCAAATAGGTACTTTTGTTACGAACAGAAATATATAAGGCTTGTACCTGCAGATCATATACACTAAACAGTTTACATAAGGCATAATATGTTGTTCTTTTCATGAGCATTTACTGTTCCACTGCTGCCCACAGTACAACTCAAGGAAGCAGGCATTAACTGCTAATTGCTAGCATGCACAAAATGCATTCACCTCACAGCTACTCCGTAAAGGAAAACAGCGTATCCAATTAAGCGCCATTTCTACGTGCAGACTTTTGCAGTGATGAGTGTGCAGTGTTGCTGCTGATCAAGCATGTCTGCCTGGCCATGTATTTCAGTGATTGTTTACCCAAAATGTAAACTGCATCCTAAAGGTTATGATTGTTTTGAACCACTAAACACCTTGGACTTATTTTTTTAAATAATTTCATTATTTCTGCCAGAAAATCATTTCGACAAACATAACTGCCATGAAAAAAGGCAGTCTTGCAACATGTGCCCACCTGTCCCCTGTAGAGGGCAGTGTTCATTTTAAAATCTGCATTGCCACACCACTGGCAATGTCAGAGAAGTCACCATGAGCACTTCAACCATACATAGCGAAGAGCAGAGAGAGCTTTCATACAGATAGCAGTAGCTGAATGCTATTTCTGTAAGCTCTCTAAACAGCATAACGTTTTTGTATTTTTACGTAATAGTACTGTGGTTAGATTTTATTCGGCTTTGAAACTAATCTCAGCTCAGGGGGTGGGTAATCTCAGGCATTCAGATATTATTATTTAAATAGTGTTGTACTCTTGGTTAAAGGCTCTCTTGTAGCATATGGTGCAAATATCTTAAAATGCAAAAAAACCAAATACTAAAGCGTTCAGACCTGCTCAGTACCAGCCATGTGTTCGGAGTAGGAGATAAACTGCCCCTTCAGATGTGCATTAAGAGCTGCAAAAAGAGAATTCTAGAAAAGCATAGGATTTTGTTTTGATTTATTTGGTGCTATCCGACATCACCCACCTCGAGGAAAATAACTATTTTCCCATGCAGTGGTCTTATATTACCAGTATAGGTGCTTTATCTCAGTAAAATAGCCTTATGGTCTTACAGCTTACAATGACATCTTCATGAAGTAACTACCAGACACTAACTCTTCATCCAATAACTTTCTCTGCCTGTTTATGCACTCCTTTCTACTTCAAATGGCTGTTGCATGTCTTGGCATTATCCTACATCTGATGTTGCCATTGACACTTATCATAAGCATATCATGATGGTATGTTACTGGTAATGATATTAAAGGTGTGGGCTGCTTTATCAGAAGATCTGACATTTACGCCCTGTAGTAAAAATATAAGGAATGAATACGCTTGGCTAGAGAATGTACTGCATAAACAAGAGGATGTGCAAATGCTCAAAATAAGCAGCAGTGGTGGACCAGTAATTTCCCTTACCTTTACCAGAAAACATAAAGCATATCAATGTATGCATGTTTACAGGCAAAACTGATTTGAGTGGATCAGTTGTAAAATTTCCATCATTCCAAATGGTTTCTGCATTGATATTTTTATTTTTGCCTTAAACACTGTATTCTTTCCTTGTTCATCAGTGTAAATATGTTACTGAGAGAAAAAGGAATTTTAAGAGTCTTAAAATGGTCATATAGGGTTTGTTGTCTAGATCAGTAAAAAGTGCCACAGAATCCTTTAGATAGGTATTACTTATATTCACATACAGTAAGATTGTCTATTTCTGAAGTTTTTTTGCGCTGCTATTCCCAACCTGCTGTGGGAGATTTCCATTTAATTACATCCCTTAAGACTGAGGACTGCTTGTCAGGGCTTTATTTGCCAAGCCCATGAAGTGGCTTCGTTTTCTTAAGTCAGACTGGAGCACTTATGGTCCCATTTTCTAATCATTAAAAAAAAATGCTACGAAGATGGTTTGGTCTTTATAATGTAACAGTATTATTGGTAATTTACCATAAAATTAAAATGCAGTTGAAAAAATATGGCTTAACTCAATTAAAAAATTTATTCTTCATGTATTTTATCTTGCTTTGATGCAACTGATGAGAAGAAAATGAGTATTGCCAGCAAAGCCATCAGTTATACCTGTGCCTCATGTTTGCCCCGTATGAAAAAGGATGTTGGTGACAGAAGCCATTGTGCTCTGTCTGCATCATGTCTCTGGTTCATGTGCCTGTAACTGTGATGGCTGTGTTGTGTTGTGCTGTGTCTCCCCAACAGGACTATTCAACAACTTACTGTTGACTTTGACTGTCAAAGAGGGAGTATGATAGTGACGCTTTTTTGTGTTTGTTCTCTCTCTCTCTTTCGCTCAGCCCCACTTGCAGATTTTCTCAATCGCGGTACATCTAAGCTAGCTAAACTACCACATAAACTACTACCTGCCAGAGCAGTGATCATTATCCGTCATTTTATTGGAGAATTTTGAGAGAATTACATTTGTACCATGTAGTCGAATTGGGGGTCAACAAACAAACAAAAACAAAAAGTTAATTGTTTTTATGTTTTTCTACAAAAATAATTTGATGCATCAGATCTGATCTAATTACATATCGCAGTGTACAAACTAGATTTTTGTGAAATCTAGTTGGCTATAATGTTAGCCCTAGGTCAAAAGTTGTTGAACAGTCCACAAATTTCCATGCGATGCTTGTTATTAATTCAAAATTAAAATAGTCTACTATCAAAGGTATGGTATCTAATGTAACTTGCAACGTGCAATAGATGTGCAATGGGTTTCTAAATGTTGTAAAAGCATGTCACCTTTGTGTGAAAATGAATTTGGAAATGGTCTACCTAATGTTTGGCCATTATAATAGGATATAGCCTTCTTGTTTGTAATTTTCCCCAGATTATTGTTTAAACTGGTTAATTTTACATTTTTTTTTGTACATAATGTCATAATTGTATACATTGTAAATAGCCAAGTCATTTGCGACAACAATCATTTAGAATCAGAAACCTAGTAGAGGAATGTGGTTTGTAAAGGAGAGCCGGTGTGTTTGGAGTGGCCCTGTAAACCTGTGGGGAACTGGCATGCTATCAGAGGTCTCTGCATAACCACAATTCCAGCGTTATTCATCTGTCATAATAAAACCACACCATGTTCTTTAACCTTCGTTTATGCTTGTCTTGTTTTATAATTTAGCCTACTCTCTCTCTCTATATATATATATATATATATATATACACAGAAGTAACTTCTGTACTGAAGAAGCACTTAGTGATTTTTAGCACTGATTTACAAAAATATGAATTGAAATATGAAAACAAATAAGGAATTTGTTTTGCTGACAGACAAACACATGCAATGAATGGGATAAGATGATACAAGAAATGGAATAAGATGTGGGATATTATCAAATAAATATCAGTGGTATTGCACATTTTTTATTCCACAGTGGGGAGAATATTTAACTGTTCATGTGGTACATTGCCTGGGGAAAGAAAGTGTTCTTGTGGCCGGCTGTTCCTCGTGTCCTGGTGGTGGGACAGATGGCAAAAGTAATTAATAAATTAACTAATTAATTTGTGAATTAATATAAATTAATAAACTGATCGTTTAAATGTTATATCTTACTACATAGTCGTACCCTATTGACATTTGTTCCCTTGTAATCATTGCATAGTATACAGAATATGCAGTAACCAGAAGCGCATGTTTTGATTACTATTTATCTACGTATTTATTTATTGCGGGATAACCGTTGCTCCCCTGGCGCGTGAGATTCCAAGCACGTGCAAGACTCTGCGCGCCTCCTCACTGCCTCATGACGTAAATTAGTGGGTGGAGTCCCTTAGCACCACGCGCACTATATATATACGTCCGCCCCCCTTCCGAGACGCAGTCGAAGGTGTCAGCTTAGCAAGAGGTATCTTTCCTGCGGACAAAATGCCGGCCAAGCCAGCACCCATAAAGAAAGGGCTCAAGGCGGCGGTGAAGAAAGAGGCGCCAGCGAAGCCCGAACCTAAACCCGAGGCACCTCCGGCTGCAGCTCCACCCGCCGAAGCGCCTCCAGCTGAAGCTCCACCCGCTGAGGCTCCACCCGCCGAGGCTCCTCCAGCTGAAGCCCCACCTGCCGAGGCCCCTGCACCCGCGCCGGAAGCTCCACCAGCGGAGGTGCCCAAAGACGGTACTGCTCAGGGTCCTGACACCAACAACCCCAAACTCACTCTTCCTTTTTCTCAGGGCTCTAAAAACATTCTTTTTATTTTTATTTATTTGTAATACTTTAGTGGCAAAGTGGAAAATAGTTCTTATTGAGCATGTTGTAAAGCACTAACAAGCAAAGGAGAGTTCACTGACAGTATAAAACATTCAATGTTAATTGGCATAAAATCAGCGACTTAAAAGATCCGCAGCTGTTTCCTGGAATTCTTTTGAACACGTCTGCAGTAGTCTATAAAACTTCTGAAACAGAAGACCATTTTTCTATTTTTACTCTACTTTAAGAAGCACTGTGAGAAATTTTTGCACCATTCTGTTGGACATATTCGGCATTTCTGGCTAGCAGAAAACAGCTGAGCGGTTATGCTGGAATGTTTCAGGGATCAGCTTTACTTAGCTGAAATCTGGAACTGAAGCTCTCGGTATTGCCAATATTTCTTTTGTTATGCCAGGGCATTATTTTTATTATAGAAAATCCATATATATATATATATATATATATATATATATATAACTGTACAATTACAATTTTAATTATTCAACAATAATGGCACTTTAAGCACTAGTTTGTTTCAATGTTCAAATCTTTCTTAAACTGTATCTTTAAGTCCATCTGGTCTTAAATGAGACATTGTAAATATGAATTCAGCACTCCAGATCTTTATTTAGCCCCCTGGTGATTCTAAGCCTAGGTGTAAATCTAAACCCTGATTAGATCTGTACCCTCTGGTTTATCTGTGCCATAAATACCCTCCTTCATCTTAAGTATCAATATCTCTCTGCATTTAAAACAGTCTATAACATTACAAATAAATTATTTTTATTAGGATGCGTAATGTACTCACGCAGTAAACTAGATTCGATTCGTTTAATGTCTTTTTCTTTAGCACATGAATCCAATATTAAGATTAACCACATTTTTTGGATGTACGGAATCTGGTTATAGTGCTGTTATAATGTAGAAACTTTTAAGTAATATTTCATTACTTAAAATAAACTGCCTCTGAGGGTAAAAAAAATATTACCTTTTTTTTCCCCTCTTTGCAAGAATTAAAAAATTTTTTCAAGCTAGATGTTATCAACTTCTCTGTTCTGAAAAGCTTCTAACTTACAAGTTTTACATTTCCTTTATGTCTTACTGAGCTCATAAATGGATAGATGAACATGAGTTTCTTGCTATACTCAGGACTGGAGTTCACAACACCTGGTCTAGGCTTGTGTTTCACAATCCAGTCTTTGAGAGATTACAGTTATAGTAACATAGATGAACCAAGTATTTAGTGTTAAGACTTGTAAGGTTCACATGTGTGCATCTCATAAAGACTGGATCGGGTAACATTTTCATCATTATTGCCACTTTATAAGTAAAGCATTTTTCTTTGTATCATAATTTTTGTGCTTTAATGTCTGCAATTAGCCGATGCTGGCCGTGGCTAGGAAGACGCTGCACCCGCTAAAGCAGAGGCACCTGCTGATGATTACTTGCTAGATTAGCACTGTGACTGATTTTCACACTGTGTAATAAGATAATATACAACTCAAATGCCAAAGTCTTAAATGCCTGATTATTCCTAATACTAGGTTTTTGTATGGATTTATTCAGAATGTAAAAACAAATGTACTTGAGGCTTCCATTGGGGACTGTGTTTAGCTGTTTAGCATTCTTTACTCCAACATACCTGATTTAATTAAACAGTAATATATTTGCTTGGCATGTTTGCAATTTGGATATTACCAAATTGTACTGTATGCTGGACATTTTATAGATTATGGAAATTTACTGGCATGTTTTTACTCCATTCTGCATCTGAAAGTCTAGGAGCAGAAGTGGCCATCATTTAAGAAGTCTTTAATCTCTCATGCACTGCCTCATTCTATGGGAAGTTATGCTTGCTATCTGCTGCTTTTAATAAAGCTTTGCTTATTTAATAACAGCCCCTGCTGCTGAAGCACCACCAGCTGAGGAGATCAAAGCTCCTACACCCCCTCCTCCTGCAGGTAAATGTGCTTCTTTTGGCTTCTCCACCTTAATCAGCTTGGGCCATCCATGTAAATTTCCTGTGGATTGGCTCTGTTTAGTTGTCACGGTGTGTGTATGTGTGTGTGTGTGGGTGGATGGGTGTATGTGTTGCCTTTGGATCTTCGGGTGGTTTTACATCCCATTTTTTGAAGCTTAATATTCCTGGGATAGGCATATCACAACGAAGCGGCTACTGAAGATGAATAAATAAGTACATTTTTAAAATTTAAAATGTTGCTTGTTCTCCCAGAGCCTACCAGCGAGCCTCTGGAGTTGGTAATAGAGGATGTCAACGATGTTTCTGTCACTATCCAGTGGAGACCTCCTGCTAACATTGGGAATGCTGGCTTGAATGGATACATTGTGGAATGCTGCAAGGAAGGAAGTAAGTCACTTTTATACTATGGGAAGGTCTGAGTGCTTGATCACCACACATCTCTGCACTCCAGTAAAGAGAAAATTATAACATGCAGGTTCATTGGTTGGTCAGGCGTCTCGGTTGCACCTGTCCTCAAAATGTCATCAGTAGATTTATACCCACACCTATCTGATTGCCCTATAAGGACTGAGCACTGCCTTGGGAATGTTTTGCAGAGTACATCCTTTTAGTAGTAACAGGTTTCAGTTTTGAAGCAAAAAAAAAAAAAATATATTAAATGAATTAAATTGAAAATATGACATTCTTCACTTGATGAATTTGTGATTTTACATCTCAATGTTTTCAAAGAGGTATGCAAATAATGGAAGTAGGTAGTGCAGGACAAAGCAGAGTAATCATTCTAGGAATAATATTCAGGGTGTTAAGTTTTCTCATTTATGCTAAGGTCAAACCACTGACCGGTGAAGGGCATGGCATCTGTCAAGGGGTAAGATGCATTCAGCAGCAAGTGAACAGTCAGTTCTTAAAGTAATTATGTTGAAAGCAGGAAAATGGGCAAGTTTAAGGATCTGAGCAACTTTCACAAGAAACAAATTGTGATAGCTAGAAGTCTGGGTCAGGGCATCTTCAAAACAGAGGGAACTTTCTGGGTGTTTACGGTATACAGTTGTTGGTGCCTATGAACAGTGGTCCAAGAAGAGACAACAGTGAACCAACACTAGGTCAAGGCTGGCCTGACTGCTCTGATGCCACAGTGGACCTACTGTAGCACAAATTGCTAAAAACCCTAATGCTGGATATAGAACGGTGACCACTGTGACACAGTGAACACTGTGCAGCTGCAGAACAGTAAGGTTGCCCTTACTGACCCCTGTCTACTAGACCATGGAGCATGGCATTCATGTGGATATTACTTTGACAAGTGCCACCCACCTAAACATTGTTGCAGACCAAGTATGCCTCTCATAATCCACCCTGTCACACTGCTAACTGGTTTGAGGAACATGAGAGAGAGATCAAAGTATAGACTTGGCCTCAAAATTCACCAGATTTCAATCCAGTCAAGCATCAGCTGGACAAATAAGAGATCCATAAAACCCCACCTTGCAACTTACAACACTTAAAGGATCTGCTGATAACCTCTTGGTACAAGATTCCACAGCAAACATTCAGAGAACTAGTGAAGTCCATGCCTTGAGAGGGTGTTTTGTTATCACAAGGTGGACCCACATTAATATTAGGCAGGTGGTTTTAAAGTTATGACTGATCTGTCTATAATTTGAATTTGCTACAGTATTTTAGAATGCTTCACACCAAATTAAGTGACAAATATGAATTGTTTCTATATATAATGTCTGTCTTCCAAGCATTGTCTTCAAATTGTGTTTAGTTCTCAACGAATAAAGTGTTTCTTGGCCAGTTCTGCCCTGAGCTCATTATGCACTGGGGTCTGAAGAACCATTTTTTTTATTATGTATACATCCCCACATTTTCTTGGGAAATATATTTTTTATCTTGTGTTTTGTACTTGTGTTTTGTTATAGCTGGTGATTGGAAAGCTGTTAATGATGAGCTCACCGTTTCCTGCCGCTACATCATTAAGAACCAGACCACTGGTGACCGTCTCAACATCAGGGTGGTAGCTGTGAATTCTGCTGGCCGCAGCAATCCTGCAACTTTACCTGATGCCATCCTGGTCAGAGAAGTTGTTGGTAAGTGCAAGTTTCCTGGCCAAGAAATTATACCTCTCTGCCACTTAATAATCTTGAACAAGCAGACTAATAAATAATGTTAATTTATAAATAGAAAGTGTAATAAAAAAAAAATCATATGGCTTTAGAAGTTCCCCAAAAGTGTCATTTAACACATTTGATTAATGAACCTAAGATAAGAATAGCTGAATTAAGTTTATAAACTTATGGGAAAGAGGTTTGTGGAATTTATTTTTCAGTGTAAGTAGGCTCTGGCTGCTAAACCGTTGAAACTCCTTGGCATAAAGGTACATCTTACTGACATGCTTGGCTCAGACTGACTGATGGGGTTGTCTTACAGATTTGAATATGTTACATCTAGTATGTTGTTAATCACACTGTGTTGGCATGAATACTACCAGAAGTCAGTTTGGAGCCAAAAAATATCTGGTTGTACATAAGTTTTTTTCCTCCCATGTACAGAACAGTTGCTCAGGAGAATAATATACACTTAGAAACAAAGCGCACATAGAATGGAAAGTCGGACTATATTTGATGGTAACTTGATTCCAATCTACGCACTACTACGCACTAGTGGCAAGTTCTTTTCTAGCACAATGGCGATAGGTATTTTATGAATTAGATCCAAAAAATTATGGATAACAATCACAAATCACAATCACAAATCATGGGAAAATTGCTGGGAAGTGCTTTTCATTAACACGGATTACATGTGGAAGGTTTAACATGGCTTGAACAGACTGCATTCTGGAGCGGTGTCAAGCTACTTACCCCAAGAGCGATGGTGACAAATGTGAGCAGTTCATGTGTAGGGGGTGGGTGACATTCCCATGTGTTCTCACTCTGTGTCACAGCTGAAGGCATCTCGAGGTAGTATTTGCCAGAGACATTGGATTTATCTGGATACAGGCCATAGATTTGGAAAGACGGACCACAGAAAAAGCCACGATACAGGTGCTCAGATAGTGGTTGATGTTTAGGGAAGGTTTTAAAATAATATATTAATGTAATTACAGATACACGTGAACAGTATAACTTGCTGGCGGCAAGTTGATAACAAACGCCAGTGACTCCAGTGCGTATCGGTTTACACTAAGAATTTATGGCTGCATGTATGGTCTTGTATGCAAGTTAAGTGCGAAGGTAAAATAAGAGCGCTCCCACTGAGATGACTTTTATACAACACCAAGCCTAAGAAACTACAAATATCAGTGGAGGGGGTTTGCCTTGATTTGTGAAACAATTTTGTAAATTCATGACAGAAACCATTTTCCCCAGTATTTGCTCCTGGAGCTTAGTGTTTTGGTTACACGACGTAACTCAAGCTCTCCATCATACATCATAAGAGGGTAGGATGTGTCAGACTGGCCTATTTACAGCTGTGATGAGACAAACTGGCCTGTGGTCAGCATGTTCAATGGCCCAAAGTAGATTTGCAGTACAGTCTTGAGATAAGTTTATGATTAGTGTGGCAGAGAACAAGATTCATGATCTCGTGAATGTTTGCTTCATTTTACAATTCTAATTGGAGAAATAATATAATCAATAATTATGACTCAGCTTTTCAGCTTTTTCCTCTACCCAGATAATCGTAAAGGTATTCAGCAGCAGATTCAGCTGGATTTAAGCCTGTAAGGATGTGTTGCTCTTAAAAGTTGAAGGCTAGCAGTCTAATTTTAACTCTGTAGGTCATGCAGTTAAAGGTTACCTTTAAAAACTGCTTATCTATCTATCTATCTATCTATAATATGGATTGATTTTTATATTTGATGAATATATTTCAAATAGACAACAAATAGATAAACACCATAATAGAATATGTCAGTATTTTCAAGTTAGACTGTGATAGGCTACTTGGGTTACTTTCTGTGTGTTTGTGTGTAAATAAATGTATATGTGTGAAAATCGGCCAATGTGATGGACTGCTGTCCCATGCAGGTTGTGTCCTCGTATCACCCCCAGTTCTTTGGGGATAGGCTCCAGATCCACTGCTACCCTGACAAAGCTAATGTGTCAGTGAAGATGAATGAATTAATGAATGTATTTTGTAATCTGTGTGTAATTTTGGTTCTTATCTTCTATAGATCGCCCCAAGATTCGCCTGCCACGTTTCCTGAGGCAGCGTTATGTGGTGAAAGTTGGAGAGAAAGTCAACCTTGTCATCCCCTTCACTGTATGTGAGCATTAAATAGCAGGTTCAGAAACTCTATAAGTGTACAACAGTTAATGCTTTATCATTTGAGCATAAATTTGATATACTGGTTCTCCCTTAAAGGGCAAACCCCAGCCTGTTGTCACCTGGACAAAGGATGGACAGCCCATTGACACCAAGAGAGTGAACGTCCGCAATACTGACAGGGACAGCATCTTTTTTATCCGTGCATCTGAGCGAGCTGACTCTGGTGTCTATGAGATGTGTGTCAAAGTGGACAACCTTGAAGACAAAGTCCAGTGGACCCTGCAGATTATTGGTGAGCGTAGAGTTTGTGGCATAACATCATGATTTAAGGCCCTTGTCATTTTTTATAGGATTCATAGTCAGAGAGCTACTCTTTACCTTGATTATACGCATACCTATATCTCAGTAATAAAGTTCTTTTTAACATTTGGCGAGAGACTACACACATATTAAATTACAAGAAACACTGCAAAAGCCAAGTCAACATCCTTACTCTAATGTTGACACTAATTCATTCCTGTTCAAATGACGTTAACTTATAATGCCTCATTAAGCAGCAGTTTGGTTCTGCTAAGGTGTCCTCAGGAAATTCTGACATTTTCAACATGATACTATTTATTATTTACACAGAACTGCCAGGTCCACCTGCAAGCATAAAGATTGTGGATAGCTGGGGGTTCAATGTTGCTTTGGAATGGACCGAGCCAAGGGATAATGGAAACACAGCTATCACTGGATACACAGTGCAGAAGGCTGACAAAAAGACTGGGGTAAGAGCTGATCGTAATGTTATTAAATAATACAGTCACTGCAATCTACTAGATTTGATAGAATTTTCTGCTGTTTTAGATTTACAATAAAAATAAAAACATACACATTTCAGTAATGTATTAAAATGTAAATTGTCTATTTTATTATAGACAATTTATAAGTTTATTTTATTAATTTGACACTATAAATTACAAGTTATTAATCACAGTTCTTTTAGTCCTGCTAGCATTTTAGTCCTTTACTGTTCATTGAAATGCATTAATGTGTATTTAGTACTATTAGACTTTATCCATATATTTTTTATCTGTAATTTGTACTCATCCAGTGTTGTTGTTTCCTTTCGACAGGAGTGGTTCACAGTGCTGGAACATTATCACAGGCTGAATGCCACTGTCTCTGACCTGATCATGGGGAATACTTATACTTTCAGGGTCTTCTCTGAGAACAAGTGTGGAATCAGCCAGGATGCCACTGTTACAAAAACCTCTGCCACCATCCAGAAGACAAGTAAAACTAAATGCTACTGGGTCTGGACCACTGAGCCATGTTGATCATGCCGACCCGGCCCAGTCATAGACATACATTACTGGGCCAAGTTGGTTTGATCAATATGGCCTGGTGGTCTCTGGTTTGGTCATTTGTACTTAGATTTGCCCTACTTTTTGTTTTATATTAAGTTTCACTTCTTGCACATTTACATTACTGTTAACATCTCAAAAATATATTACAATTATTGGTTTCAATTTACTATCATAACAAAAAAAAAACATTAACATGTATTTTAAGCATCTTTGAGGTTTTTGGGAAATTGTAACTTAACACAAAAAGATTATTAGAATGTCCAGTGGAGCAGTGTTGCTATGGGGACATGTCTGACATTCATGTTATTTTTATCAGGTATTGACTATAAACCACCAGACTACAAGGAACATATCTTCACTGAGGCTCCCAAGTTCACTACTAACATGCCAGACCGCTGCACCACTGTGGGCTACACAACCAAGCTGTTGTGCTCTGTCAGGGGATCCCCTAAGGCATGTTAATTCACTTCAATTTTACTAGAAGTAGACTAAATCTAATAAAAAAATATCATTTAGGTAATAGGTATGTATATTATTGATCATGTGATGTACAGGCAGCAGCAACTCACCACTGTGTGGTTGTAAAGGTAAAATTCGACTGGCGACTGAAAGCTGGCAGCCAGCTTATCTTAGTCTACAGCAAAAGCCCTTAATAAAGTAATTACATAAAGTGAGTGGCATTGTTTCCTGTAGTTAAGACAGGCCCCTGACAGTGACCATGCTATATATTACCTAAGGTATACCACAAGTGAGTATAACAATAATGCATAGTTGGGCTACTGATTAATGTAACTTTAATTTATCCATCAACAATCGATCAACAAATCATACATTTTAAAAACATTTTTTAGAGCAGTTGTATATAGTTAGTAAGTATTGATTATATAATTACATTTCCTTTTATCCCATGTTTTTCTCTTTGTAGCCCAAGATTCAGTGGATGAAGAACCAAATGATCATTGGTGATGACCCCAAGTTCAGGCAAATAAACAACCAGGGCATCTGCTCTCTGGAGATCCGCAAGCCCGGTAACTTTGATGGCGGTGTTTATACCTGCAGGGCCATTAATGAACATGGTGAGGCAGCTGTCACCTGCAAGCTGGAGGTCAAACGTAAGTCAACCAAGGCATAATGAGTGTAACAGTTGTGAATAAACAATACGTGGCTTGATTTTAGCATAGCGTCTGAGGTGAATAAATAAATGTATGTAATGAACGTAAGAAATGTATTTACAACTGATACGAATGGGGACCACACTCACTCTGATGCTTATTTTAGCATTAAATAAATGCAGGATTAGTCAGATTTGGGGATCTCCTAAAATTATAATATCAAATAAACCAACATCAATTATCATGTTAAGCACCATATCATGATCGTTTAAAAACAGCTAAATCCCACAATACTGTTAAATCTGAATTCTATCCGGAAATACTTTCAGATCCAGGCAGTTCGGATTCAAGAATTCATTATAGAATTCTGATTGAGGTTATGTTGAAAAAAAAACCAACAGAATATAAAGACTTGAACAGATTTAAAGCATTTGTTACCTTACAAAGTAAAAAGTGTAACTATGAAAATGATGAAACTATCTGTATGTAGTATTTATTGGAGGGGGGAGAAGGATTTCTGCAGAGGGAAAGTCTTCTTGGTAATATGACAAGCTGAATCCTTGTTTATAGATGCTACAACATAAGTAATAAAACTAACTTGTTCTGAAGATGTTCCACAACATTAAGCAGTTGAAAAGCACAAAGTGGTGTTTGTTAATAAATGTTCACAATGTTAAAATCACATTGCGATTATTTTGACAGATTTCTATTGCGATTTAAAATATGATATTTAACTATTTACTGTAAAAAAATAAACAAATACATAAATTATTGACAAATCCTGGATAAAATCCTCATTATGCATATATTACTGCAATCTTTTGTGATTAAGTAATAGCACAAGTTTATATTACATATTTTAGGTGATTTAGTAATCATCATGTAAAATTCCTTCTTTATAGTGTGTGTTGATGTTTGTATGACGTTACACTTGTTTAGCATTTTAAACATGCTTTGATTGAATAACCTTCCACTCAGTTGTACTTGGTCTAACATGGAATGTTTTTCCTCCCCTACAGAACCTGTGAATCCTGATGCTAAGTAAATAAGGTAAAAAACTATGCTCACGTTGGTCTGTGTTTGTGGTGTGGTTCAGTTCAGTGGCTGTTTCTATGCTTTCATCTAAAATAAAGTATTAGATATACTAATATCTTAATACTTTGTAGTTAAACTTTATAGTTAAATAGGGAATCCCAATCAATTAACATCCACTGTGAGAATGTACTATTGGTATATCAATATGCACACTCAAGGGACTAATATTTGTCTGGCCATAATAGGCTGAGGTGTTCTAGATAAGCAATTTAGAGTCTCAAGTACTTTACATATTTGGGTCTGGACAACTGTCTCTCCCCTGACCCCATCCCCCATTTGCTGACCATATAAGGTGGGTACTAAATTTGGATAGCGCAGTCTCTGGCGCTGCAAGGTTTGGAGTTCTACCGCTACGTAAATTAAATCTGGTGTGGCTCCATATGTGTAGAACGGGAAAGGAAATCACATTTCCCTGACTCATCACCCAGCTCCCCATTAGGCCCCAAGGAGCCTGCCATCACTCTCTGCCAGGTCTTACACTAATAACCTCTTCTGCCTACCTTCACTGCATGAACATTAAAATTCCCTGTGGGGGAAATTACAATTATTTGTCACGCTCATGGGGTGAGTATTGCGTTGTAATAATGGTAATGTATATGAACTTGATTCAAAAATATAGTAGTTTTTATAGGTTTCATTTATACCTGTTGGAAAAAAAAGATAAAAACAAAAACACAACAATGTATATTGTTTCAGCTGTTTTAATTATTGCTCTAGGTCATATATACCCGTTTGTTTTACGTTTGTCTTACGTTTGTCTACATTTGTTCTAGGCCCAAATTTGGATGACAGTTTGCACAAAAGGTAAATCCTGACGTATGTGCTCACTCTGTCTATAGCATCGTGTCAAATCTCATGCATGTGATATGATGTTGTCAAATCTATATAATCTGATGTGAGGTTTTCTTTTCTTTCTTCTCTTTTTTAGGATTTTGAAGACATCGGTTGTTGATGCAAAAAGAAAATGAACTGTACATATAAAAGAAATAACTTTTTCTTATGTAACACTTTGACTCACAAATAGTGCACATGTATAGGTACATCATGGACTGCCTGTGGTTGAGACATCGGTTTATTTGTTTCTATTTATGTACGTATCTTCTGATACCTAGCACTGTCCTTATGATAGACTGATCAAGTTTTTGCCTGTTAATGGGATCATCTGGAGAAAATGGGAAAGGTTTCAGTGTTTGTTAAAAATAAATGAATGCCTTCAGTTTGTTCTCATTGTTTTTTTTTTTCATCAATTATAATTAAAGTGTTCATCTACTGTATATTCATTGTTAACATGAGACTGTACACTGGTATATTTTTGAGATGGCTAAACTGTCTGTTATGTATAGCCAGGGGTTCAGAGATCTTATTACTGTTTTTTTTTATTTTTTTTTTTTTTAAGGATTTTCAGATAGTACAGACACAATTAAACAGACAAACAAACAAACCCACCCATCCACAGTGCTGAAAAAATATAACTATATGCAATGCACATGAAAATCCACATAGTGACAGTTGCAACCTGGGGTGTGGACCACTTCAACACTGTAAACAAGGGCTTAGAGTCCAAGTCAAAAAGATCTTGAGGAATATGGTTCAACAAATACAGTGCAGGAGATAAAATAAAATGTTTTCCCGTTATCTCCTGAGTTACAGAGTGAACCCCCTTCCAGAATGATTGGAT
>JAOVVB010000016.1:8555424-8571631 GCA_028570985.1 Heterobranchus longifilis
CCCCCCCCCCCCCCCCCCCCCATAGTCCTCTCCTCCATTCCTTCACATCAGTGAGTCTCCCTAAGGAAGGTGCACGAACAATACATGTAAAAATGAAGTGTTCGCTCTCTCCTGTACTGTTTATAGTTATATTTAGTGCTGTATTATTTTTGTATCCTTGTAAGGCTTTTTTATACGTTGTTTTATATTTTGTGACATAAACAAAATAATTCAAAAGCTAAGTATAGTTCATAGTGACGGAGAACAGGTTGATTCTGTTTACATGTCACATCAGGTTACGAACAGAACTTAGGAACGAATTATGTTCGTGAACCGAGGTTTCCACTCTATATGCTTTGGCCCGAGAACTTTAAGTTTGTCCTCACTGAATATGCTAATGAAATACATTTCTGAACATAATGCGGTGAATTTGTTTTAGTGTAGTTCCCCACATTATAAATCCATTCTTAATTGCTGTTTTTTTTTTAAATGCAAGTTTTTTGTCTCTTTATACGAGTTCATTAGACCATGTAGAGGGTTCGTGTTTAATATTTGTCTTCAGGGAGGGTGATAACGGGTGATAAAGCCCACTTGTACTCCCCTGAAGGCGGTCCCTTTTTTTTTTTAGAAGAAGAAGAAGATTAAGATTTGTGCAAAGAAGAGCTGTATTTATTGTCAGTTTGGGATTACTAGAGAGCAGTTGCTTTCACAGCTGTGATTCCATGTGTACTTTTCCTTTTGCCATTTAATTACGGTAAGTAAATTCAGGTTCTGTGGTTTATTAATTGCCACTACCAAAAATAAAATAAAATAAAATTAGCCATATATTTTATGTTGTAGTATTGAAACAGTTGAGACAACTCAAAACAGAAAATCAGTAATGGTAGAGGTACCAAACCCTCCTGGATATACTTACACTGGTTGTCAGTACATAATAATTATAATCTATATAAATAAAAAGTTTGTGTCCATACATTGTTTAGAAGTTGCTCTTTCAATGAGATCTTTACTTTTCATACTGTACATTGGTGGACCTGAAACCATTCTCAGAAAATTTTCTGTCTGTCTGTCTGTATATCTGTATGTCTGTCCAGCCAGATTTGTCACAGCATCACACAAAATTAAATAGAGAAGTATGTTTCCACCTAAATTAATCCATTTAACATCCTCCACGCATACGAAAGTTTAAGATATAAATCTGGAAAATGGAAAACACTACCTTCTACTTCAGTCTCTGACATTGTCATATGAATCTCTTCAGATCAGATTACTGGATGAAAATCTTCAATCTTGCAATGGTAAATTAATAATGCACAGCTACTAAACAAGACAAGCCCTTTTAAGACAAATGTCTCTTGCCATTTGTGGTTGGAAAGCCTGATCCTGTTATGCCTCTCTGTGGTTTTCCACAGCACCGCTTCGCTGTCGTTGGTCTTTCGTGCCTGCTTTCACACACATAGTCCAAAACTCTTTGGCTGCACCTGTTTCTCTTATATTGTTGTTTACATGCAGGCTCCATATTTATTTATTGTAGCCTTAGAGCACCATTGTTGAAAGATCATAAAGGTATATATTTCTTTCTGCATTCTCAGTAGTACTGATTCAAGTGTCTAACTGTAGCGCCCCAGTTGTCGGCTTCCTACCTACAGTACAGCAGCTTGTACCTTGTTAGAAGTGTCAACATACAATGTAGAAGTCAGCCATTTTTTGTACAGGAAAAAAATCGAATCTTTTCTATCTCAGGGATTTCTCTTTAATAAGTTTGTGTTCTCTTACAGGAACACTGAGTGCCTAGCTGGGGATCATGAAGTGGAACCTTTTCAAGAAGAAACCAGAAGCCATGGTGGGTCCTGAGCCCACGGGTTTGGGAACAAACCCACCCAGCACCATGACCATGGCCCCTGGCCCTGCTCTATCCACTGCAGCAGAGAACTCCACAAAGTCTGGAGGCTCTTCCGTGGATGAGCTATTTGAGTCTATCAGGAACAAATTCCTTAATGAGATCGAGACAATCCCATGTAAGTTTATCATGTGTTTTTGTTGCTTTTGTGCTGAGCAACACCTTATCTTTCAATTAAGTGAACATGCTACCGGGATCCAATGTGCTGACCAAACTGGCTCTTATCCAAAATACAATCATATGAGATGAAATTTATCCTGTCTATCCACTGTGAAAGCTGCAAGGTTGGGAAGGCATTGTACTGTAAGTAGGCGATACGTAGTGTTACATACTGTATATCCTCATTGCTCAGTGTTCTATAACTGAAGTGTTTGCTTGTGTTCATATGATTAGCATGGGTTCTTTATTATTTTATAATAGTTCTATTTATACATACATTTACATCATTTGGAAGATGCCCTGATCCAGAGCACCTTCCAAAAGTACTTTGTAGTCTGTTTGAGAAACATATCTTCATGCTAGTATAAATAGGTCAGGATCTAAGAATACTATTAAATTAAAACACTGTTAAAGAGAAATTAGTCCAGCATGAAAAACAATACAAATTAAGGTTTTGGTTCTTATTTTTAAATTAGTGGTCATGTAATGCTTAGTGAAAAGGTTGTTGTATTTTTTTATTTTGTATTTTATGTATTAATCTATAACCATTAATCTCTCCCTCTCTCTCATGTTACTTTGGTGTGTTGTTGTGTTACAGTGCCTCCCTGGGCACTGATTGCGATCGCCGTAGTGGCGGCTCTTCTCATCGTCACCTGCTGCTTTTGCATCATCAAGAAGTGCTGCTGCAAGAAAAAGAAGAACAAGAAAGGAAAGAAGGGCAAGGATGGCTTCAACATGAAGAATATGCAGGGTGGAGATGTATGTAAAATGAAAGGGGTTTAATGGATCCAACCCCCAAACAGATCACAATAAGGCTGAAAGTTCTGTATGATGTGGTCTACAAGGGAAACTACTTATAAGTCCTGCTTTTTGTATCGCACTAATGTATTCTTAGTGTTTTACAGTTAATTGTACAAAAGTGGACCAATCTGGCGCAGTGGTTCTGCCCGCATAAAAGCCTGATGTAAATGAAAATGATTTAGAAATAACGCTGAGCTGTCAGGAAATAAGAACAGATGTGTGTAAAAAAAAAAAGACCATCCAGTCATGTTATTTTGCGAATTCATTTACTGTGTTTGTGAGTAAATGTGTTGTATCTCATTGTGTTCTCTGATGAGAAAAGACACGCTGACAAAGCAGGAATAGTTTGTGCTTTGTGCCACGTTTTGTGTTATGAAAAGTTTTAATAAATGCTTTTCTTGATTTTTTTTTTTTTTGTATAAGTGAAAACAATTCAACTGACTGAGTCAAATGCTCATCGTTAGGGACAAAACCAGAGTTCCTTTTGCACTGTGTCTTTTCTCAGACTGGTGTTCTTGGTGTTGATGTGGCTCTCTCTGCTGTCTCTCATTCTCTTCCTGGTGTGTCTCTTGAGTTCATCCTCTCCCTCTCTCTCTTTGCTCCCTTCCCTCCCGCTTTGTGTCTTGTATGTGCGTGCCACTTTGCGTGGCGCTCATGGCTGGCGGCACTACGGTAGGTGAACGGACGAACGGCTCAGCTCTTTGGCCGCCGAGTGCTAGCATATGCCATGCTGGGCAGGGGCTGAATACCAAATGGCTTCCTGTTGGGCATTTAGTGCACTATATAAGGTGCAGAAGCCTGGCTGTGTACAAAACTTTATACTACATGGTTTTGGACATAGCAAATACTTTCTAGAACCTATGTAGTGTACTTTATTTCGAATAAGGAGCCAGGTGGGATTTGGTCAGGGTTTGGCAGAACAGACATTGTAAATTCCTTGTTTTTTTTGTTTGTCACTACTTGACAAGAAAGGGGAAAAAAATATATAAAAAAAAAAAACACAGGAAAGTTACAATGCAAATGATTATATGGATTGAACAATAATGACCGGATTAAACATATGATATGCGAATGAAATGACTCACTAATACTGACAGGTTATGGATTCTCGAATCAGAGGCAACCCATAAGACTTACAGTGAATGCATGTGTTAAAGGGCATAGCTATTTTATCGGAAAAATAAATCTAAACATAACAGTTGCAGAATAACAGGCTGATACGACTTCTTTTAAAGTCAGGGTAAGGGGGGTAGACTACATGCAACAAACATTACAGTATTTGAAGAATTTCAGCATGATGCTATGCCCTTTAATTTGCTGCTATAAGGAGATTAGGAATGGGCTTGAGACTTACAATTTTTTTGGTGGCACTCTGCTAGGAGCACTCAACAGCAACATGCAAACATAATTCTCTTCGTCTCAATTCACAGAGAATTCATATTTCCACAAACAAGATCAAACTAAAGGGAACATAGACGGTCTGACATTTTTTTAGTTATATAATTCATGTTTGATGTTTGATTTCTGATGGCAGTCCATCCATTCAGTTGTATGTTCTATAATAGACATATTCTTTTAAAATAAAATTAATCATGTACAAATTTTAAATGCAGTGATTTATTAAAAAATATAAATGTGCAAATGTTCCCCATTAAATTGTTCATGTTTTTGTTTTTTTTTAAATCTGCAAATGGTTACAGTATGAACGATGGAAAAAGAAGGAAAGAGTCAGCAAATTAAGACCCAGAAATAGCACAATTGAATCTGTTTCACTATAAAGCATATTTCTGCTCACTGGTTATTCCTGTGAGTGTTACTGCATATCAGTGAATTAGATCGTGCTCATGAGAAAATGGGCCAGGCAGGACTAAATTATACACAGCAAGTTTGAACAGCAATTTCTGGGACTATTACCTTTAATTTGGTCTTGAAAACATAATGATCTTTAATAATGAACATGAACATATATAAATATTAACAACAAAAACAAAAATCTTACAGCATGGTAAGTAGGACTGGATGGATTTGCTAATGATGAATGATGAAAAAAAATCTATTGTCTTATATGATTCATTACATGGGTTAAAGGCTTGTTTTAAAATGTCAGTAATACAAATGAAATCTAAACACATCAACTGTGCTTATAACACACAAAAGCTCAGTGCCATTAGCTTCCACTCATAGTAAATTTATATTTTTGAGGGGTGAAGCGATAAACGTCTGTGTGATTTCTAAAAGTGTCACCAAAAGAAATTGTGAGCTTAAGTCACTTGCAACATCCAGCCCTGAATGACTGCACTGGTACGAGGCTGCTGTGACAGGCGTACGGTTAGGAGAGGCTAGTAGGAGCACACTTACACCCTATTGCACCGAGAGGCTAACAGGAACCCTGAGCTTGTGGCATGCTGCAGACAGGAAGCATTAACATATTTATCCGAAATCCTGCTCTGACATTTCCATTTTCATGCACTTCCTCCTGCAGAAACAACAGGACGATGACGATGAGGACGGAGAAGCAGGTTTAACCGAGGAAGAGAAGGAAGAAGAGGAAAAGGAGCAGGAGAAACTGGGCAAGCTGCAGTATTCTTTGGATTACGACTTCCAGGACAACAAGGTGAGATTTCCTGTGTCAGTGCTCATACTGGTCAAGAGATTCAGTGTTCTGGTCAAATATCATCACCAATCCTCACATTGCAGTTCGTTTTAAGTTTTTGTTTACTGTGCCCGATGATTCCTGTTCTTTGCTGATAAATAATGAGGTCTTAAACTGTTATATCTAATCCACCTTTTGCATTTTGAGATGATTTACTGCTGTTTATCAACACAACCAATGGTTCACTTTTTAGACATTCACATGGGTCTCCAGGGTGTGTGTACAAATAATATGACGAAAATAATCCATGCTTTTTGTACTTTTTCATTTTTGTATTAGCCAGGGCTTAAACAAGCCAATTACTTTTTCCTCTGTTGTGACCATGTATAAGAAGATACCCATCCCTTACTTGTGATCAGCTCTGTGGTTCTCAGGTGGGGTTGTGGGTTCAGCAGGAGTCCTGTAGACCCCGAAATGGAGCATTCAGAAGAGGAGTGAATTAAAGGGAGTTTGTGGTATGACATAATTATAATCTGAGAGGTATTTTAGCTGGAGCATTAACAGAAACATCTTTGGGGACCCCTGAGACCTATTTTAACTTGCTAAAGAAATAGGAAAATATATAGGACCTTTGTCTTTCTAGTCAGCTCAAAGCAGTCAGGCTGTTCTTTTTTGTGGTGCTTTTCCCGTAGAGCATAGTCAAATTTAAAACATGCATATTTTTCCCTATTTTGATATTTGACATGAACATTAAATGAAGCTCTTTATCTGTACCTTTATGCTTTTATTTGTCATGCTACTGCCACATGATTGGCTGTTTAGGCAACTGCATAATTGCAAAGAAAGCATGGTATTCCTTATAAAGTATGTATATATTGATTATCAATATTATGTATTATGAGGATACAGCAAACTGATCTGAGACTGTTCTTCAAACTTTATCCAACAGTCTCGTGCTTTCTTTCCTCTTACTGATTTATTTGCCAGTTGACAGTGGGGATCTTGCAATGTGCTGACCTGATTTCCATGGACTCTGGAGGAACCTCAGACCCTTACGTTAAAGTGTTTCTCCTGCCTGACAAAAAGAAAAAGTTTGACACCAAGGTGCACAAAAAGACGCTGAATCCTGTGTTCAACGAGACGTTCGTTTTCAAGGTATAGTTTTCTTCTGTAATGGTATGAATGATATTCTGTACTGCATTTATGTTCCAAAATCATAACATATAGATTAAAAAAAAAAGTCACTGCACATCTATATATTAATCACAACGTATAATTACTACGTATGATTCATAGAAAATCTGTGATTTTGCCGTATACGAGAGAGTATGGAAAGATGTGCATGACTTCATGTCTATTATTGAACTGTGTTAATGCAGTGAATTTACCACCTGGGGAGCTTCCCAGGCTCCTGAGTGTCCTACAGTAGAGGAGAACAGAAGCCTTTATACTTACTATGTATAGTGTGGAGTGCTAAAATTAGATATGAATTTCCCAGAGCACCTTCTAATGAACATTCTACAGATATACAGTATGTGTGGCAGCATGGGAAAACATCACATGATCAAATTTTGACACTTTGACTCTACTATATTACAGTTCTTGAAATGTACAGTCTGTCCTGAAATAAAATGTTTCTTCTACATTTGTAGACTATGAGACTGAAACCTTAAGGTCTTCAAGGCCTTCAGTGCAGGTTTTATTATTCTTGAAGTAATTATAATTCTTGTCACTTGAATTAGTGTATTAGAAGCATTGCTATTCCTCTGATGCATCTTCTGTCTCTTTAGGACCCTTGCCAGTCTTTTTTAATCTAGGCTTTTTGTGTTTCTTCTGAATGTGGCATTTTTCTTACTTCTTTGTTCATGTATTCATTATGACTATAATCAGAGAGATTGTTAGTGCTGTTTGTTAGTACCGGAGCGCACCTTTGTCCTCATAACACCTACACAATTTTTCATTCCAATACCGCTCCCCTATTTTTATTAGTTAACATTATCTAGCAGAACAGATTTATTCTCTGTGCTGCTAAGAGGCAACAGGCGGCTTTAAAGGTTTAAAGGTGGAATGCTTTCCTCCATGTTACTTAATGCAACTGATGCTGTGAATCAATCAATACACCCTACATTTTACTACTCCAACTTAGACCATTCTGTCTGTTTGTTTATACTGTAGGTTCTTTTGCATGCCATACACTTTACTGAAGACTAGGTAAATTACAGTAACGTGTATGAATTTCATCTAGAGTATACAGATATTCTTTGTCCCTACTTGGAGAAAAAAAATGGATTGCGGCAGTGTTGATTCAGTGCTCTGCAGCAGCACTACATCTATGGATATAATGCATGATTGAGAAATATACAGTTAACTTGCAGGCATGACTTTGTTTGGAGAAAGCTCACTGTTGTGGAGCTCACTGAAGGTCCAAGTCTAAAAGGCACAGTTACTGGGAACTAAATCTACTCATTGAAAGTAACATTACAGTGAAAAAAACAAAAAAAACAAAATCAAGGTTAGGATGAAAAGAAATAAGTTACCATTTTATCAGTATCACTCAAACAAGGCTGCACGCACAGTCACAGGGAGCACTGACCTTCATAAGTCAATGTGCCAAAAGACATCGTCCTGAGTACATCGGGAGCTGTGCAGCTGGTGCTATTCTGACCACGTGCGTTACCACGTCTGCTATCGCGGAAGGTGCTTGACACACTTCGAAAAGGATATATTCCAGAAGTGGCAGGAACGCTGGGAGCGCTATATTGCTGTGCAAAAGGTCTATTGTGAAGGTAATAGTGTGTAAACATAGATAAATAAAGTATTTTCTTATAAACAGAGATGATCTCAAAACTTTTTGATAGCACCTCGCATTGCACTGTTCTTTTTTTTTTTTTATCTGTAGCCATACAGATAAAATGTTCAGATGTGTATCCTTACCACAATTACCCCAGAAATACTGGAAAACCCTAGGAAAAACCCTAGTGATATTTTTTCCAGACCAGAACCAGGCAGTAATTAAGCATGGGCAAATAAGCTCTGTTAATGTACTGCATGTTAATTACCACAGGCTCTCTCCTGCTCAGGTGATTTTATTGTGTCCCACAGGATCCCAGTCCCAATACACATGTCTTACCCAAATGCCGTGTAAACCTTTCTAAAAATAACATTGCACCTCCTATTCATATTTGTATCTCTTTAGAACACATTTTCTCCTCAATATGAATAATGAAATTATGTTATGTTTCAGCCCTAATCCACATCAGTCTCTGTCTCATTGCCGGTGTCACTAACATGAGTCTCATTATCGTCTCTTTACTCAATTTGTGTTAGTGCTTACCTAGCAATGTTTTAAACAGCTTTATGCAGACTGACTGCAATTACCGTTGCGTGATAAAATGTCTCTTTAGATGACTTTTCCAGGCAGACATCCATTGCAAGGACAAAAAATAATAATAATAAAATACCCTCCCCTTCATTTTGGTGGACAACAAAACAAACAAAAAATAAAAAGTGTCAAAGTTTATTATAGACAGAATTATTAAATTTTTGCCAACATGCATTTTTTAATGTATTGATAAATCAGCATGCAGAGTACCTACATTAAGATGGTTACGCTATACAAGTATATGCATAATGTTAATGTTCAGTTAAAAAAAAAAGAATCCTGTTGGTAAAACAAATCCAAAAATACCATTGTGCCGATACAGTTCTCTGACTTTTTCATCGCTGCTGGCATTCGTCAATTTGGCTCAAAAGTGATGTTGCTGCCTATAGTCACTAATGAGCTACACAGGGAACAGAAGGGCCTCTGGTGGTTGGCCACGCGTCTCAAACTCACTGCCTTTCTTTGAGAAAAATGATATGCGGTATGAGAAAAAAACAGCTCCTTCATCTTCTAAGCATTGTTGGGCAGCAAGAAAAGCTGAGTACACATTAAAAAACCCACATTCCAGCCTTGCATGTATTGATGAAAGACAGAAAGCAAGCCAGAGAGGAAACACAAGTATGGCCTTGTGGTGCACCTGCAATGATAATGAGAAAATGTGACAGATAGAGGCCTAGAAAGCTCATGTGTAATCTGTTTTTCTGAACGATGTGTTGACATTTAGAGATTTATTATGTGGTTATGACTTTACTTGGGAACTAATTGTGTACAATAGGATCAAGCCTGGCCAAGTAATAGCATAATACTGCTGACCTGCTTATCTAACATACAAGGTGACAAGTGTCATGGACAGCTGAGGAAATGCATTATACTTCACACAAGAAATTGTGTGGCATTTAAATCCTTTTGGTAAAATTAATGGAAAGCATGGACAAGGTATTTAAATTTTTTTTCTTTTCATTTTTTACATCTTAACCTTAGACCTTAGAAAACTGCATCTGTCTAATACAGAAGTACATACACAAAAGGTTTATTATTACATATAACTCATTGCCTGAAGTGAAAATGAAATTACATTTTAAAAGTTCTTTTTTTTTTTTGCTGTTAAGGTTTGGCAATTTGGTAAATGTTTTTTACATATTCTTGGGGAATTTGACATATATTACAATGATCCTGTAAGCCAGATGTTGTATTGTATCTTGCTGGTTTTCCTCATTAGGTCCCCTACCAGGAGCTGGGCGGAAAGACTCTGGTTATGTCTGTTTATGACTACGATCGCTTCTCCAAGCACGACATCATTGGCGAAGTCAAGCTGCCTATGAACACAGTGGACTTGGGACAGCCAATTGAGGAATGGAGAGACCTAGAAAGTGCCGAGAAGGAAGAGGTGAACTTTCTGATTATATATCACTACGACCTTGTTTTGACATAAATTGAAATTTTTGCATTGAAATCGAAATAAAAGCCTAGCTATTACTTATGTTCTACTACTGCTTTTGGTCACTCAATTTCATTTAAATTAACCATTATAAATTTACATAAAAATGTAGTGATTATAATTATCTAACAGTCCAGAAAGATAAGGAGCCATCCAATAATCTCTTCCTTTCTTAAGTGCTAGTGTGTGCAATATTCTCATTTCCTTTTCTTTGTTCTCTACAGCCAGAAAAGCTTGGTGATATCTGCATTTCACTGCGGTACGTCCCTACTGCTGGTAAGCTGACTGTCTGCATTCTGGAGGCCAAAAACCTGAAGAAAATGGATGTGGGCGGACTATCTGGTGAGAAATATTGCCTCATCATGGAAACTAATCCTAGTCTGAAGGACAGTTCTTATGTTATGAGGGGCGTTCAAGTCAACCCACGACTGATAAAGTTTCTGGTCAATGAAGGCGTACAACGATTTACATTTACAGAAATCTTCAAGCACTTATGTAAATTATGCACACATTTTAAAGAAGGCCGTATGTCCATAACGACAATCCGGCTAAAGATGTTTGGAGACCACTGCATTCATTCCCATGAACATTCAGCGAATAGAACACCTGATCCTTGAAAACAATGGATAACTTGTGGAAGAGATGCATCTGTCTATGGGAACTGTACATGTAATCATTCACGAACACCACTTGCACACTATTAGAATTTGGCTGGGAGTTATTGCCACACCCCTGTACAGTCCGACCTTGCTTAAAGAGATTTACACATTTTTAGGCCATTATGGTATATAATAATGATGTGTTTTTATTATATGATTTATATTTTCATATTTTTATTCTCATAACTCTGTTCTGTGATTCTGCACAATCAAAATTCTCAGTTTGACGTAACACCCCCTATACATTTAGGAGCAGTTTGTAATAACAGTTGAGAAGGTTATTTAAAAATCTTTTAAAGTTTACTGATTGACCGGTGAAATTAATAATGAACCTTTATACTTTTTAATAACATCAATTCATAATTGCTTTCCGATAAGACAGGTGTTTTTTTGCTTTTTTTCCCTAACTGAACAAAACATTACTATATACAGTATTTTGTTTTGAGTTTTGAAAAATCTAATAATACATGTTATTAATAACTTCTGGATAAATCTCTGGGCAGATCCATATGTGAAGATCCAACTGCTACAGAATGGTAAGCGTCTAAAGAAGAAAAAGACCACAGTGAAGAAGAATACACTGAACCCATACTACAATGAGTCCTTCAGCTTTGAGATCCCACTGGAACAGATGCAGGTATGATCTTTACAGGCTTTGCAAAAGAACTGTGTTTATCTGTGGTATGAAATATTGTTTGCTAACAGAATTCCAGATTCCAGGTGTAATTAATTTTAATGAGTCCTTCCACTAAATAATAATAATAATAATAATAATAATAATAATAATAATAATTAGAAGAAGAAAATAATAGAGTCATTTTTAAGCTCGAGGTGCTTTCCAACAGACCCCCACCCCCTCCCTAAAAATAGATAGAGCCAGGAAAGATGTTGAAAGTATTATAAGAAAGGAAACAAGGCTAAGTCTAAAAGATCTTGAATACAGAAAGTCAATGTACTCAGAGTATGGTTACACGACTGCTTATGTTAATTTTCCAGGTGCATCATTCAGATTATACAAATTACCTGCATGTAGTTCATGCCGGTGAAGTTTATTTTCATCAGGAGATGTGTCTGAGATTGTTTTTTTTCTGTAATGTCTAGACCACAAGTATTTCCCTTTAAGCCGGAGAAATAAAATGAGGACTGAAAAAAGAAACAGTGAAAGATTTTTTTGCTATCAAAGGTAATATGATGCAACATAAAAGCAAGAGACCATTTTAAAATGGAATATATATGATGAATAAATGTCTAATAGGAGTCTAGACTATTGCCAAAATATTGCAGCATGAATAGTCCTAATCGTAATGATGACATAACTCTTATGCAGATTTTACAAAATGGCTTCCACACTCATTATTCATTATACGATTTTTATTTTGCAGTCCTGGAGAGATGGAGGTAATACACTCAGAGACAAAATATGATAAGACACTAGAATCAGAGTGAATATATAGGGGGTAGGGATGGAGAAGTTGAGCATGTTGTGAACAGGAATTTCAAAAGGATGCTGGTTAAAACCAGTAGCCCATGTAGTTTATGTATTAGGAGAGATGTAAGCAGATTTTGCTGTATGAATGGGTCAGCTGCTGAATATTTGATGAAGGACACCAGAAATTACAGAATTGCAGTATTCAAAGCCAGTGATAATGAAATTATGTAGCATTTTAGCAAGCTCTCAAATGTCAAAACTAGGAGAGTTATTAAAGGTAATGCCCAGGTTTTACAATGTTGAAGGCAATGTCTGGATATTTGCATATTAAGGACTCACAATTAAATTAAAGCTTTACTTTTTTTGAAAGATTAGAAGATTGGCGTTCATCCAAAGGGGCAACCTGCACTTCTGAAAAACTTCCAACATAGAAGTGCCAAAACATGCAGTTCCACCAATAACCACTAGTAGCTAGCTCCAAAAGTGAGTCAAACCCCATAGACCACCATGTTAAATCCTGGCACAAAAAACACTTTGGTTCTCCAAAGCTAGATTTCATATTCATCACAAATGTACAGGGGTGATTTTTATTTAACTTATCATTCAAATTACATTAAGTGAAAATGTAAATTATTCATAATTAGGGGGTCGTGGCTGATTTGAGTGACAAGTGCTGTGCATCCCTTTAGTCAACTAAATAACTGGAATCGATGAACTTGACTTCTCAGCTGTGTAGACCTTGCTGAGCATTTTTATTCACAGGATGAAGTGTAGAGTATGACTGACGGAGTTCAATATAATGGAAAGTAATGTTAGAATATAAATTAATGGTAGCCACCGTAGCATTTTAGCTAAGCTGGCTAGCTTGTGTTAACTGAGGTAAGTAGTCATGTTTTGCAATGGCCAGGCTCTGTTCGGTTTGCCCAATTGCCAGTTTATGGAGCCGGCTCCTGCCCAGATGGTGACAGCCAGAGTCGTATGTCAAAATCACTCTTCAGAAAACATATGGGTTACGTCATGGGTGGTTTGTACAGTTCTTTTTATACTGTCTATGATTCATCCATAGCTACAGTACTGTATGTAGGCTACAGACACGCAAGAAGTAAAGAGACACCCACAGATCTATGATAAAAATATATGCACCAAAATATGTTACATTTTAAACAAGCAAGATTTGGTATGATGTACAGTATGGTATATGGATGTGACGCATTATGCTATGCTTGAGTATCATCAGCAAAAAACTGAAAACAGATTGCAAGACTGTATAATGTCACCTAAGTATACCAAGTAAATAATGATGAGGAAAAAGCCAACAGATCCCTGGGGACCACCATGAGCTACTGTAGAAATTACAGATACATGAGTAACAAAAATATCCTTGTTAATAAAAGCAGACAAGTGCTAAGTCTATAACACTAACAGCTGAGAGATGGCAAATGAATGTCATTATGTAACGTATTGCAGCACAGAGGTCAGAACGATCCAGAATACTGATGCAGAGTCAGAAAAAAAAAGAAATAAGTCTCTGTACTGTGTGAAAGTCAGATTGAATAGTTTCAGAAAGATTATTATCATTTAGTGACTATAAGGCCACAACCATTTCCCACACTTCAACCAGGAAAGGTTGATTAGTAATGCATTGATTGCTTTCAAGTAAGGCAGGGTCAAGATGAGGTTTCTTGAGAATGGTTTCGACAATTGCGGTTTTAAGAGCAGTAGGGACATATCCTGAATAAAGTGACATGTTAATGAGATTATAGGGGTGTAGAGATGACAGTGACACTTCTTAAGGGAAGGAGTGGGTGCATGATTAAGCAGGCAGGAAGACGCATTAGGCTGAATGATAAAATCAGAGATGGTGTTTGGCTCAGTAATGGAAAAAACGCTGTTAAGAGTTTATCAGGGGGTTTTAAGCAGCATATCACTGGTTTTGTGTGAGGGGAAGATTCCATAGAGACCCTGATGAAATTTGCTAATTCATTAAAGAAGGTGAGAAGAGTGTCACAGTGATTGAACTCAATTGAACTACAAACTGCAGCTGGGGAAGGTTAATTTTTATTCTTTTTAAATAATAGCAAAAGGACCAAGATGTGCAGCCATTTCTTTTGATTACTGAGGCAGAATTCAGCCTGTAGATCTCAGAAGCAAACTGTCATAATATTGCAGTAATAAATAGAAACTTTCTTGGTTGGCTTGCTAATAGGAAAAAAAAAAAAAAAAGCAATGACTTTGTGATCCAAAATCTCAATTACAGAATCAGAGACCAGTGAAGCATATAAAATGTGTGTGAATGTGAGCAGGGAAATTAGCAAGCCGGATCACATTAAAACATGAAAAGACATTTTTTAAATTGACAAGTACTAGTTTGTATTAACATGAAAGTTACATTCCTCTAGCACTTAGGGCAGTTGGATAATTTCTGCATGATGTTTATGGAGTATTTATTTGGTATTAGGTTAACATCACAGCAGTAGCAGTGATAAGAAGAAGGATTGTCATGGAACAGAAATAGACTGGTAAAAGCAAATTAAGTTACAAGGTTGTAATAATAAATCTGAACAAATAGCAGAACAAATCCCAAACCATAGGCAGAGATGTAGTCTAAAACAGGCAGAGGGTCAGTCGAATATCAGAGGCACAAAAATCAGAATCCAAAACCTTAGCACAGAACAAAGTCTAAGAACCAGGGAAACAAACAATACAAAAGGATTGGTAATGTCAGATAAATGTTTACTGAGCAAGATCTTTGTTATGACTATGACTGTGTTTATACACCATTCAGCCATAACATTAGCAGCACTGACATTTAAACTAACACAGATTAGCATTTATACAACAACAAACTGGTCACAGGATCATGAGCACTCCTGCTCACCCATGCCCACGGAAAGCAAAAGCTAGCCCGTCCATTCTGATCCCACAGAAAAGCTAATGCAGCAACAGAACACCCCGGGCACCACAGCCCACCATACCCATGCATAGAGCCCAAGAGCACTGACCTGGCCTCCAAACTCCCCAGATCCCTATCTGATTGAACACCCATGGGGTGCACTGGACAAACAAATCTCATCCACGAAGGTCCCGCCCCACAACCCACAGTGCCCAACGTCCCAGTACCAGACACCACAGCACACCCCAGAAGCCCTGTGGAGTCATGCCAATTAATCCCTAGGTGGTTTTAATATTATGGCTGATCAGGGTATAGTGCAATTAAACTTGTGAAAATGTGTGTGTGATCAGAACCACAGGGAGGGTGAACATGACCTTGAGGTGTTCTGCTGGTTGCCGTTCATGGTGGTCATGTTTAAGGCCACACAGTACTTCTCCAGAAGAAGTGGGGATTGTGGCAAAAGATGAGAGGATTCATGAGTGATATTCAGTGACATTATTCAAGTACTTACATGTCTGTTATTAAAGGCCCTATTATAAATAACAGTGAGCCTTGCTAGTCTTGTGAGGGAATTGGGATGTATATAGTCCTCAATGTCTCAGTGATTAAAAAAAAAAAGAATCCAAGGTTTTCTTTATTGGAGTGGATTAAGCAAGACGCTTTTTGGATGACGTAGTACTTATCACTGTCGCCTAGCACCTCTATAGTTAAGGGTTTGAATCTTGCCTCTGCATACTCTGGATTTCTCTTACAGTCCTCAGGCATGAGATGTAGGATAATTGATGTTTTCAAATTGCCTGTAGTTTATGCTTGGGTGTATGGGTGTATGAGTGTATGTCAGTGGCGGCTGCTAGCTTTTGAAACAGGGGAAGCTCATATTAGGCTTCATCATAAAAATTTTTATTATAATTAAATTTTTCATCATAAAAAATCACCTGCAAATCCGCATGGGACTGAACTCGAATCTCTGTAGC
>JAOVVB010000016.1:8576782-8590299 GCA_028570985.1 Heterobranchus longifilis
CCACACGATCGAATGCCTTTTCGGAAGCTAGACATATCACAGCTCTCTCATAGGGAGATGGTAAATTGTGTTACAAAGTTGTTCCAAGTTAAAAAAAAAAAAAAAAAAGTGCCTGTTCCTGGAAAATTTTAAAGAAATTGAAAAGAGAATTAGATAAAATCATTAAACATGTCTATCAAAACGGGAACTAATTCGTCTTGTTACTGTAAAACAGAAAACCATCAGGTTTTAAAGAAGGCCATACATCCGTGAATGTCGATCCCAGCCAAGGTGGTTCGGAGCCCACAGTAGTCGTCCCTGTGAACATTTAGTGAGTGGAATGCCTGATCCTCGAAAATTGACAGAAAACTTGTATCCAACTTGCGGACGAGACACATCTGTCTGTGGAAATCATTCAGGAACATAATTTGCACATTACAGGAACTCGGCTGGGAGTTATTGTAACATCACCCGAACAGTCCTGACCTCACTTCAAGCAATTTCTGTATGTTTGGGCCATTAAAGGAGTTCCTGGGAGTCCAGCATTTCAGACAAGAAGCAGGCAGTCCGATCATGGCTCAGGTGTAATGAAAAAACTTACCTCGTAATCCAAGCACTAGAGAAACAATTGGATGTGTATTAGTGTAGCAGGGCATTATATAGAGAAATAAATGGAGTTTTTACTCTCATAACTGTGTTCTGTTTTACATGACAGCAAAAATACAGGTTTGACTTGAACATCCCCCATAACAATTTTTTTTCATGCCTTTTTCAGGGGCTTTTGTGTGCAGGCTTGGCTCCAGTTAGTGAAATCCAGCTCTGTGTATTGATAGCTCTCTTATGCAATATATCTAATGCAACACCACTGGCGGATAAATAACTACTGAACAGTGAGTAGTTATTTATCATGGCCACTGAAAAGGCATAAAGCATAAAACATGGGAAAAAATAAATCTAGCAGCCAGAAAGAAGACAGGCATTTAAATGTTTTCTGCCATTTACAGCTTAATGTTTTTTTTTTTAACATTTCTAAACAGCACCCCACGATGTACCAGACACTTTTATTGCACCAGACACTTTTATTGCAAAAGACATAATTACTTTCACAACCACCCACATTTTTCTGTACAGAAATTATCAGACTGCAGTGCAGTTTAGAGCTAAGTGAGAATTAGATTTTCTGAGTTTTATTGTAATTCATGTTGTCTTGCACAACTTTTACATGTAATGACTTAACATACAGTAGCAGTAACTAAAGTCTCATGTTTTGATCAAACTGCACCTAGGGATTTATTTTTATTGCCAGCCATGATGGATTTGCTAATGACACAAATAAAAAGTCTTTGCCTTCTCCTTGGAGTGAAGACTAACACAAGCTTTCCAGTCAAAGCTTTTTTTCTTGGTTGTTTGCAGCTTGTTTGAAATGTCGACCACCTCAGCTGCAAGATCAAAATTTGTGAGATCCAAGTTTTTTACTTGAGATTGTGTAGGTGTAGTAGATCATTAACAGATCATTTAAAAGTCGCATTTACAGTAAGTGGATCACTAAAACTGAATTTTTTTTTTTTAAATACGAAAATGCTATAAAGAATCTACAATTTCTAACAGTTTTTAATTTAATACTTTAATTATAAGGTGTATAATTCTACTACATCCTGTGGGGAATTATAACCATTTAAAGTTGAGCTAATAATCGTATTGCAGAGCTAACAACAGGATTACATTAATACATACCTGAATATACAAAGCTTTAAACTTAGTTGACAATTTTCCAGATCAGTTAGCAGTGGTTAGCAGTGTCGCCTTGCACCTCCAGGGTCTGTGTGCATGGAGTTGGCATATTATCCCCATTCTTGGTGGGTTTCCATCAGGTACTCTGGTTTCCTCCCACTGTCCAAAGACATGCAGATTAGGCTAACTGGCATTCTCAAATTGTCTGTAGTGTGTGAGTGTGTGCGCCTTGTGATGGATTGGCAACCTGTCCAGGGTGTACCCGCCCCCATACCCAAAGTCTCCTGGTATAGGCTCCAGACCCACTGCATAAAGCCGTGTAGAAGACAAATAAGTAAGTGAGTGTTTACATCACATTACATTTAATGATTTGGCATTTGTTGGTTTAGACAACATGTGAATGCAGATGGATTATTATCTTGCATTGCATTGCTGTAGGCCAGTAAGCAAAGAATTATTCTGTTAAAGAAACATATATTGTACATGTTATATATGTATATGTGTCGCGCGTGTACACCAAGGGGCGGTGTGCCACTTTTATTTTGGAGACACGTGCAACTACAGAGCAAGAGTGAAACAAAAGCCCGGTGTACTGAAAATAATTGACTCTGTGAACTGTAGGCTCAAAGGCTCACGTGCGACACTTATTAATCATATCTGACATGTCATGGGTAGATAATTGCCTCGAGATGTCTAACCTCAAACGTTTAATGTTTAAATCCTGTTTAATAGTGGAACGCTATTGTAGTTCGTTATTTTAACGTACAACAAAATACTTAATATTCATTTGTACTGCATTTGGCCGAAAACAAATCGTCTAAAGCAAAACAAGTTGCCTTGTGGCTTTTATTATCAGTTTCGCTATTTTACCAGGTCGTCCTAGTTAACTTTACAAATCTCTTTCCATATCTTTCTTATAGAGAACTAAATGACTTCGCGGCACAAATAGATCTGCTGTACTGTATATGATTCAGCAAGCTTTCGTCTATGGCGCATGCGCTTTGGTTTGCGCATGCGTATTTGTGTAAAAGTCAACCTTAACAACGTCAACTATTTCTGTTACACCGGATGTTGAACCATAAATACGGAGTACAGACGAATTCAGCTGCGTTTCGAGTGTAAGTAGTACAATGTCTGCGTGTTTTTATATATGGATGTGATAATAATGGTGTGTTACTACATGCTTGTGTGGAGCTTGTACTTTTAGTGACTTTATAACGGAACTGATAAAGCCATGAGTTGGGTCAGAGCCACAGTGGAGCAGTGTGTTAGATAGCTTTACAGGCTATTTGTTTTGCTCGTTGTTGTGGTACTCCATCGCCACACATCATAGCGTGCGAGTTGTGTTTCTGTGTATGTAAACATGTCGTTTTTGTTCAGGCACAGGTCAGCGCCATGTCTGGGGATTTGGATCTGTCGCCGCCGGAGGTTCCTGAGCCCACTTTTTTAGAGAGTGTTTTACGCTATGGCCTGTTTCTGGGAGCAATTTTTCAACTCGTCTGCATTTTAGCCATAATCATACCCACCTCCAAGAGCCACGATCAGGTAACAGCTGCAGCACATAACACCTAACCTACAGACTAGCAGTGTATTGCCTTTGTCTCTGTCTGTTTACTGCTGTACATGTCAGTGTCTGTATCAAAGTGTTAGTAACACAGGAAACTCTTTTTACAGAAAAGGAACTAAAGCACGCTCATTCAGCCTTCTTAGGAAGAAATTAAATCCATCAGTTGTCACAAGACTAGATCTATCCCAATAATTTGAGTTGTATTGCAGTCTTATGGCCAGAGTGACACACAATCAGCATCCTTTCACCTCGAGCCACAACGCCTTGCACAAATGATAGAGACAGTACTTCATTCATTCATTCATTCATCGATCTTCTATACTGCTTATACTGTGCAGGGCCACAGGGGGCCTGGAGCCTATCCCAGAAACTTGGGTTACGAGGCAGAGTATACCCTGGCCAATCCATCACTGGGCACACACATTACAGGCATTTTCAGGACAGCTGTTAGCCTAATCTGCATGTCTTTGGACTGTTGGAGGAAACCAAAGGAAACCAACCAAACACCGGAAAAATATGCAAACTCCACACACACAGACCCTGTAGTGCGAGGCCACAGTATTAACCACTATGCTACCATGCTGCCGGAGTCACTAGAGGAAATTCATCCAGGTTTTTTACTTTGTAAAAACTATTTATTTGTTTTGTGACAAACAAGTCACAGATATGGCACAAAACGAGTTCTTTAAATAGCTGATCACTGGCTTTGTGAAGCCGCAAACTAATTCAACTTTATAATTTCAGTTAATTTATATTTTTAACTCCAGATCAGATAGAATCACCTTAGAATTTGCATTTTCAAATCAAATCCAAGTTTAAAAATGAGTCGGCAGTTAAGCAAGTGAATACAGACCTCCCACTCAGCACTCCGACATACTGTTGGTTAGTTTGTGTTGTATAAATAATTCATTTATTTGACATGGACTTTGATTCATCAATCATTTACATAACAATTTACAAATTAGGGTATATTAAAAGGAATACATTTTCTGAAAAGGAGAATAAAATAAACTTGTTTGGTAAATCACCATTTAGGAAACCCTTAGAGATAGAATAACTCGCATTTGCTAAATGTTTATATCCTGCCCAACCAAAAAAAAAAGCTCACACCGTACAAATTTATTAGGGCACATTTACTGTAGCTTTGATTACAGCACACAATGTGCTGGCCAGTTCATGTGCAAAAATTATTCCTCATGCGCCGAGAACCACCCTTGCGTCCTGAAATATCAGGGAAGAAAAAATCTATAGATGTGATAGCTTGGTCATTTAGTACATTCCAGTCATCAGCTGATACTAGACCTGACCATCTGAGGCAAACCCCAGATCATAACATGATGCATGATGGGTGCATCGCTTCATGTGCTTCTTTTCTTACCCTGATGCATCCATGGCTTTTGGAATAGGGTCAGTCTGATCTCATTAGACGACACAACTTTTCAAATGTTTAGGCCTTTAGCCCCAGCAAATGGAAGCCTTTTTCCAATTCTTCTCATTAACAAATAGTTTTCTTAGGGCGGTCCCAATCCTGTCAGTTCCTTTTGCCCTGTGTTTGGTGAAATGCCCTTATTATCACTATTAAACATAGGTGTTTTTTCCCTTTAATACAACTTCAGGAAATGTTTAAGTGATCTCCAGTTATTTATTTATGTATTTTGCCTGACTGCATATCTTTCTTGAAGTTGGTGGTCTAGCACTATCCTTCCAGATTTTAGTAATTTAATGATGTGTTGCATAAATTCAAATCTCAGTAGTTCTTTGCTTGTCAATAATTTTATGTCATTAATTTTAAATGTCATGTCAGTTACAGAATGGTCACCATCCTCAGCTCAAAAAGTCACTAGATTTGTTGCTAAGCTGAAGTAAATTCACAAAAGCCATTTAAATCTCGCTCTGAAGTCTTTATGTTGAAAAACTGGTGCCAAAACTTATTAAATAAATCCACCTCTGTGCCTCAAAAAAAACCAAAACATGAAAAATAAAACATGAAAATACCAACAGAGAAATAACAGAAATGTCAGTGCTGTTTGTATGGTCAGTGAATTCTGGTCCATTATCCCCTCCTCCATTGTAGTATAATATGAAAGATAAATTAAGACTGGTCTGGTTTTTGCGTTTGATTACAGGAGGAGATTTCAGAACCAGTTGAACCGAAAACCTCTGAGCCGAGCAGAAAGCCCAAAGCACCTGCGCAACAAATCCGGCAAAAACTGAAAAAGGAGAGCAAGAAGAAAAGATAAGGCTGTGTCTGTGTGTAAACATGTGTGTGTGTGTGTGTGAGAACATGACATTTCGGTTTTGTTTTATGACAGAAAATATAACACACAGACGGACCACCCAAACTAAACACTAAACCTGACCTGAACCTGCAGTAGCGCTACAACAGTAATCATATTTACACTAATACATACATCATTCATTCACTAGCTTACTCTTGTAAGCCCAGTGGATAAAACCTTATTTTGTATTTGCATATTTTAAACAATCATTTTGTATGTATTTGTGTATCTGTATAATAAATTTGACTGTTTTGGACCATTCTGGTTATACTCTTGTAATGTGATCATTGCATAAATCAACACAAAGAGGTCTGTTTTTTGTTAGATTGTTGGGAATTAACCAATCAACATTATTTAATTTATTATAGAGTTTTAGGAATAATTAGCTGGTTTGACTGGTCACTTGAATTGAAACAGTTTAATACAACCTTGATTAAATACCATCATCTAAGCCTTTTTGTTCCATCAGTTGAAAGTTCAGGAACAAAATAACTTAATGGTTGGTATAAGTTTATTGTGACTTATTTGCTTACTTTCCAGTTCACTGTCTTTTAACCGGGATACCAGATTACTTCAGATAATTATCTATTATTTAGCAGGGTAAAAAATGTATACCTAGTAAAACTGTGATCAGTGACTAGTCTAATATTGCCTATAATTTCATCATCAATATAGTATAGTATAATCTCAATTGCTTTACAACGATTTACATTAGAATATTTGCTCCTTCGTTCTTAGAAAGTGTATATACCTCAAGGAAGTTCTTTGTACGGTTAAAATGAACTTTAGCAAAAGTAAAACTGAGAAAGGTGCGGTCAGTCAACTTAAAAACCACTAACAATTCCTGAAAGGGGCAGAACAGCAGGGGAGATTCCTCTAAGTCAGATTTAGCTGGAAGATGATGCATACAACATTTGTGGTAAGGGATTTTTTTTTTATTATTACTTTTTCTGTTGGATTGAGATCTGGTGACTGTGGAGGCTATTTCAGTACAGTCAACTCATTGTCATGTTCAAGAAGCAAGTTTAAGATGTTTTTAGCTTTGTGACATTATTATCCTGTGTTTATAAAGTGATAGACATAAACAGCTAGCAATACTCGGGTAGGATGTGGCATTTAAAAGATGCTCAGTTAGGACTACGGTACCCAAAGTGAGCCAAGAAAATATCCACCACACCGTTACACAGCACATCAACAGCTTGAACTGTGTAGACAAGGCAGGATGGCTCCATGTTTTCATGTTGTTTACACCAAATTCTGACCGTACCATCCGAATGTCATGGCAGAAATCGAGTCATTGTTCTCATCCAATCTTCTGTTGTCCGATTTTGGTAAGCCCATGAGAATTGTAGCCACAGTTTCCTGTTCTTATCTGACAGGAGTGGCATCCGGTGTGGTCTTCTGCTGCTGTAGCCCATCTGTTTCAAGGTCTGTCGCAGGTTTGAGGTTTTGCGCATTCAGAGAATGCATAATTGGCATACCTCTGACATCAACTAGGCATTTTTGCCCAGAGAACTGCTACTCACTGGATATTTCCTCCTTTTCAGACCATTTTCTATAAATCATGTAGATGGGTGTGCATGACAATCTCAGTGGCTCAGCAGTTTCATAAATACTCAGACCAGCCCATCTGGCAGAAACAACCATGCTACAGTACATTCAAAGTCACTTCAATCATTCTGTTCCATTCTGATCTCCGCAAAGTGTGTGTTAATGCGGCAGCTGAAATACCCTTAAGATGCATTTTTCCATACCTCAAACACCTTTCTTTCACTTCTTTGACAAATGTGCCATTTTAGAGTCTATGGAAATGAGCTACTGCCAGATTTTGCATAATAGATCCCCTTTAAAGTGACAAAGTCATAGCCACAGTCTGTATGTGTGCCAAAACGTCTGAAGGGCAGTGCAGGTCGTCTGCAGAATTGATAATCAAAATGTGTTCAAAGGGCAGTTTTACTTGAAGGCAATTATTTTAACATACACTGCTATTGATATTGTTTATGAATTAGTTAATGCATTAATAACCAGATCCTTTTGATACAATACAGCAAAATTTATTTGTATTCAATATACAATCATAAATATATATTCATAAAATGGACAACCATCCTAAACGGTGAAATAAGATAGCAAGGTACAATTTTAACTCACTGATATATCATGGTTGTACTTTCTCTTGGACGTTAGAAAGTCCCGACACTTATTATTGTTTATTAAAACTGAATAACATAATCACAGAAACTCAGGAACTGCTAACTAAAAGAGCATTCTGGCATAAAACTGGTATTTAGCATATGGTTTGTAGTATTCTGTCGCATGGTATTGCACCTCGATTTTGTTGATTTTTCTCAACTTTCATTCAACACACAGGATGCATTACACATACATGACATACAATCAACATGAAATCTCATGAGGAGTTTCTGATCCTGACTGGTAGCTAGCTTTAATCGTAGAGTGTTTCTACCTCATACTGTTTATGTAATTTCAATACTAGCAGAAGGCGACATACCTGAAAACTAACTGTGCTGTTTTCCCACAAATGTCTAGAAAAGGCTCTTTTGGGGGTAAAAAGTTGTTAGCGGCCGTAGGAAACAATAACATAGCAAGAAAAAATATGGATATTTACACATATTGCTGGCAAATACTTCAGCAGACTGAAAGACTGACCACCATGCAAATTTCTCAAACTGCAATTCCACCTATTGCAGACAAAAAGGACAAGTTGTCAAATTTCTCAGCCTCAAACAAGTAAGAGTCCAACTGAGGTAAAATATCTTATGACACTCAGTTTTAATCCAAAATTATCTACACTGACTGTAGAATAAATTTTATATAATTTTTAGAAAAGACAAATACAATATTTTTTTACATAATCTCCTTGTTTTTCAATACGCATTGTCTATCTGTCAACAAGCTTTCGTATTCTCTCGTTAAAAATGTTTTAGGCTGAGTTGTGAGACATAAATGCACTGCTATCTTCACTAATTCATCAGAAGTGAATCTTCATCCTTGTAGGGCTGCTTTGAGGGGACCAAACAGGTAAAAGTGCAATGGAGCGAGATCAGGACTATAGGGAGGATGCCTCAAAACAAAGTTTGTGCAACGTGACGACAATGTGAGCAGAAGTGTGTGGACGTGCATGGCCATCATGTAAGATCACGATGCTTTTGGATGGCAGTCTTCCGTGTTTAATTCAAAGTTTAGGCTTCATTTCTTTGATAAGCATTTCACTGAAACAAGCACTGTTGATTGTTGAGCCCTTTTTCTGATGATGTTCCAGTACTGAGCCTTGAGAATCCCAGCTGTTCTCTGTAAGCATCAATTTTCCAGCTGACGTTTTCTTGGTCGGCGATTGAAGTTCCCATTCTAAACTCTGCAGTTTACTCTCAGGCTCGTAGTGATGAATCCATGTCTCGTCACTGGTAATGATTCTCTTTAAGAGACTTTTACCTTCCTTAGAGTATTGGTCCAAATTTTGTCTGCAGATATCCACACGCTTCTGTTTATGGTCTTCTGTGTGTTATTTCGTCACTAGGTACACCCTCAGACCACAAAAAATGTATCATGGCACGCTGCTTTTCTTTTGTGCAAATCACAAGCGAGGAATCCACTTTTGCTCACACCGCAGTTACATACGAACTGATGTAACATGTTCACACCTGCACAGCAGTGACAAGGAAGACAGTGCGGCCAACAGAAGTTTTAATATACCCAGAGTGTCAAAATTTTTTGACTCATCCTCGTAGCTAGCTAACTTTACCGTATCTGCCCATTTTGCCATGTTGTACTTAGGCTAGCTAATGTCTGTTACATCCACCTGCTACAAACCACAGTTAATTAACTGACACTTTATTTTGGGAAGACCTTCATTCCTACTTCTAATCATGTTCTTCCCTTTAACAGTTCCTGTTTGAGGTAAAACTCCATCATGATCATGCACATCCATATGTCACTATGCACAGTAAATAGCACTCTCTGGCTATGCAAATTTAAAACTTGTTGAAGATGCTAACTTGCATGTGGGTCCTAAGACAACATAATTTTGTAAGCAGTAGTTTGAATTTAAAGTTAATATGCTCACCCCAATTGGCTTAATATTTATAATCAGAAATATGCATCAGAAACCATGAGTATAATTAACAATCATCACCACGCCTTTAAAAACACTCTGATATGGGGGGAAAAAATCTGAGCTGATGTTGAGACTGAGTTGTCCACATGTTATGACCATCACTTGGAAAAAAGACTCTCAGATCTAGCCATCACTGATCACTGGGATGGACAGTAAGATCTTTTCTGATCACTTCATTCACTGTGAAAACAGAAGAGAGAAAAAAACAACACGTTGATGTCTGGAAAATTCTAAATGTTATAATTCTGCATGGAACATGAGCTTTAAGGGGGGGGGGGGGGGGAATCAGCTTTACTGTGATGCAGATGTTAAAATTCTTTCTGCAGGGGGCAGCACTGGGTCACAGTCATGTTTGTCTCACTGCAACCACCCAAGGCCTTGTTTTCTGTTGCTTAACATAGATGATAGTGGGCTAAAATTGGAAACTTTTCTACCACTTCAGTTTAAAAATAGAACAAGAACTGGCTTAAGCAGGTAGCACCGTGCCTTAAAGAGAAGGCAAAGTGCCGACACTTTGACGCTCCTACGACAGCCAGTACAAGTCTGTGACTTCCTTACACAAAATATCAACTAAATATAATATCAAGCATTACTAATGCTGGTGCGTAGCTTTTTCGGTTCCCCTTTTCAAAATAAGCGAATAAACTTGGATATATTATTAATGTGCCTATCTGTCCAGGGTGAAAGTGTAAACCATAAGAAAGGCGGGGGGGTCCTTTTTAAAAAAAATATATATATATAGGGGTTTGCTTAATAGTTTTCCCTGTACAATCAATAGTCTTCTCATGCCTGCTTTGATCATTACACTGACAGAACTCAATAGTGATCTAGTTTTACCAGTAGCTGTTTAAAACACTGACCTACATGATGCTGGCTGATAAGAAGCCACATTTTACACTTGCATGTACATTAAGCTATAATGTATGGGTTAAACCAGATACCAATTTTGCCAAATACATTTATTTACAATTGTGGCCTAGCAGTAACATTCTGAGAAATTTTTATTAATCAAATAGAATTGTAACTAACCAAATTACCCCCCTCACCATCATCCAAGTAAGCTTGGTCCAGATTCTCCTGCTTAACTCTTACAGGACTGTTAGTTCTCTGTTGCTCCACAGGCTGTCTCTGGTTGTAGCTCTGCACCGGAGTGACTGCTCTCTGCCCAAAGCTTCTTTGATTAGCCACATCCAGGCCAGAAAACACACCAGCCTGGTAGCTGTGCCCAGCTATGATGTGCTGGTAACTGCTGGGCTTGAGATGAGAACCTGGATTCTGCACTATCGCAGGTGCCTGGGCAGAGCAGATAGATTGCATTCCAGATGCAGTGTGATCCAGGGGAGACTGGTAGTGACCAGGGCTGCTGCTCAGGGCTTCCACCTGGCTCTGGTAGAGGGCTGAAGGCTGATGGAGCTGGTACTCTGGGGCTGGAGGGTACAGGGTAGGGCTGTTGGTCCTCTGGGAAACCTGGCATGGCATGGCACAGCAGCTGGTCGGCAGCTGGGCAGTGTGATGGCACAGTTGGGCAGAGACACCTAATACCTGGGAGACACTGCAGCCAAGCTGTCCATACTGATACTCATCCACCGGCTCTGCTTTTATCAGTAGGCCTGAAAAAACGAAATACATTGACATGGCTTTACAATTAGGCTGGTAATTTAACCTTCACAAACAAGAGCTTGAGTAGTGATAAGTGATAGTTAGAGAAGTTTTATTGAATGTCGTTTAAAGTGTACTTGGAACAACTTTGAATAGAAAAAGTAGAGAAACTCCAGGGGCTATGATTGGTGTGGGCACAAGTTGTTGTACAGTACAGACATATTGTTAATTTAATCTAGCATAATGTACATTTAAGTCATATTCTCATTTAGTTGCTAGTTTAGTGTCCAGAATGATCACACATACAGTACACTGACAGGAACAGGAGCATCAAAATCGGCCACAAAGTTCCGCCGATCTTAAACCACTAACCAAACACAAGGGAAAACAATATTTTCTTATTGCCATATAAAGTTAAGAATTGCCCATTCTTAAAAAAAATCTACTCGTTATTATAATAATTCTATTCATTATTTCCCTAGATAAATAAGAAATTCCCCCCCAATAAAAAAATTAGTATGTCTGACTGAATGTTTGTTTCAAATATCAACTACAAACTCTAAACATATGGCTACTGTATGGTAATGCAGAATTTAGGCTGGTAAATGATGCATGAATCATTTTTCACTTACTAGAAATTCAGTAAAGCTTCACCCACATAACCTCCACATTACTGCATGAAAAAGATCACATCTGTTGTGTCAGCAGCAGCAAAGGGTGTTATTTACTGTATACCGCCAAAATCTGATTGAATCTGATCAGAAGAATGGTGCTGAGTTGAGCCAGCAGCACAATCGGATGAGCATATCAGGTTTTTATTAAAATAGCACAACTAAGCTCACATCCTGGTAATGCTAATACCAAGACCAAATTTGATCCAAACGACCTTATCTAGAGTAAATACAGAAGTGGGGTGCAACCTCTATCAGGACATGGGTGCTTGTAGCTCAGTATAGTAGTTAAGACATTGGACTTCTAATCAAGGTCATGAGTTCTTGATGAGTCATGAGATGCCAGCACTATCATTCTGCCTCTACTGGGCCCCTACATCAACCCTCAACTGCTCAGTTGTATAAATTAAATAATTATAATTAGCTCTGGACAAGGGTGTCTGCCAAAAAAGTTCTAGCATTGTCATTTAAAACTAGGGATATTCAAGTTAAACTGAGACTGGTGCCAAAATAACAGATTACTCTGAACTACAATCAAGGTAGAAAGTTTTCTCAGTAAGCAAAGCCATAATCGGACTTCACATCGAAAAAACTGGCCTCCCATGAACTCCTTTAATGGCCTGAAAAACATGTAGAGTGAGGTCAGGACTATGTGGGGGATGTAACAGTGCTGAATGTTTACAGGAATGACTGGAGTGTGCTCTGAGCCACCACGGCCAGAATCACCATTCACGGACGTATGGCCTACATACGTTTACACTATTTAAATGTTTTACAGCGCCTAAGGATCACATCAACGAACTGCGCTTGAAGTCTTCTGTAAATGTCAAATGGTTTTACCCCTACATTCATGAGAAATTTCATCACAAGTCCTGGTTTGACTTGAATGCCTCTCTTATATTTAAAAATACAGTACACAACAGTATGGATGGTTTAATTTTTTTTTAAATATACCTGCCATACAGTAACTAATTCCATAATAACTGCAATTGCTGTTTTCTTGAAACCTGGTGAATATTTTTCCTGAAGTTGCTGGGTTTTTTGTTGTGTGCTGAAAAAAGAAAAGCAGTCACCTGGGAGAGGCATGTAGGTGAAATGTTGTGGTTGACTACGCTTCCTCTTCCCGTTCAGTACATAGAAGTTGACTTTGGCTGGGTGGTAGATGTTGGGGTCACGGTATGGAGGAATATCCACATACAGCATGTTCTGTGAGGAACAAAATATCCATTTAGCTTCGCAGATGGTGATACAGTCAAATAATCTGCCCAAATGCTACGATGGCTAAGTACTTACTGTTTGACTTTTTTCTCTGTTGACTGTAGCTTCCATCTCCCATACCTCCAATCCATCTGTAAGAAGAAATAATCAAAGCACTAGAAATTGCTTTGTAATTTAGAGCAACAGCATATTTCCCCTACATGACTCACTAAACTGAATGCTTTATTGTTAATTTTCCATTGCTCCTTTGCCGGTACTAACCACATAATTTTTGTTGAACACCTTTCACACCGAGAAACGTTAAATGTTTTTTTTTTTTTTTTTTTTTTTTTTAACCC
>JAOVVB010000016.1:8590309-8607887 GCA_028570985.1 Heterobranchus longifilis
TCCTTTCCATGACTCTGATGCACAGGCAAGTAAGCATCGAGTCCCTTTTAAGTTCAGTATGTGAAGCACACCTCCCCTCACACCTCTGCTGGGTTGCCTACGCACTTTGAGAAGAGGAAAGGAAAGAGAAGACTCTGCTTGTAGATCATATCGCTGCAAAACTAAACCACATCCGTTCGCTCCACACTGCACACCTCAATGGAAAATATTTCTGCATTTACCAATAAGTTATAAACTTTGTGGTGTGTTTACATGGGGCTCTTTACACTGTCTCACACTGTCTTTGTGGTCTGAAATATCAACTGGCCTACTGTTTTGTAATTTGGTATACATTGCTATTATTTATAATATTTACTAAAGGGATTTAACTATTACTTTTTATATTATTTGTTAATAAATATTTTTTAAAAATAGTTCACAATTTGAAAGAAATTTATACCAAAGTATCTCAGTAGAAACAAACAAAAAAAAACTAAACCTACTATTAGTTAAAAACTGCAGCTTTTGGGAAATACAAAATCTTGATATATTCGTCCATACAGTATATATCGATTACAGTAAAGTGGTTAGGTTTGAAGGATCTAAATGCATGGATTAAACTACTGAGCTAAGGAATTGAACTTTCTCTATAAACAAGCAGACTTGTGGTGTGCATGTGCATGCTGCTGCTTTGCAAGCCTGTTATCTATTTCCCGTTCTTACTCTGATGCACCAGAACTATGCTGACCAGACCAGACAGTATACAATGCAAACTCACACTAGCTCCTCATATGCAAAACAAGTCAATACACCTCCAAAAGCAAATCACATGCTAATGTTACCTGCCAGCAAAGTACACGGCCCTGGAGGCTGAAACATTTAAACAACATTGGTGTGACTAATGACTTATGAGTAATGAAGATTTGTCTTGTTAACCAAATGACATGCCTTGGGTTTTCTCAGTAAACAGCACTCTGGACTCAGAGGTGAAATTCTGACCAGTCAGAATCATCTGCAGTCCACCCAGCACCGAGCAGCGGTCCAAATCCTGCCTCTCCACAGCTGGAGATTCGTGTGCAGATCTCTGAGCTAGAATGGTTAAGAAAGAAAAACAAAATGAACCAGGTAATGTTTATTTAACGTGAAACAATCTGTAATGTTTTTTTTTTCAACATATAACTGCAATGGTTCAGCATCCATAATAAATATTAGATATGTACAATAACTCATCAAAAACATTATATTGAGGCAATTAAAAGCATAAAGGCCACAATAAGCATAAACATGTTAATGAAATAACTGTATTTAAAATTTTTATAAATTAACAAAAATATAACTTCAATGTTACATGCTATTAAAATAACAATTTTTAACCAATCCACATTTCGTTTTAATTGTTGATTTTTCCTAATAAAAATTTTCACTGGTTTCAGGACCGTTAATAAGCAGATAATTTTAACAATACAATAGAAAGCTGAAATACGCTAGTGTCTCTATTTTTCTCACAGAGGTGTTCTGTCCCTTTACTTTTGCACGCAACTTTCTGATCTCGGTTGTTCAGAGGGGAAAAATTTTTTGTCAATGATTACACTGCTATTTTAATTTACCTCTCATACAGCACGGAGCCCTTTAAGTTTCTTCAAGTCAAATAAATCGCAAGGAAAATCATGACTAAAAAGTGAGCCCTGTTACTGTTCCAGCAGATAAAACTAGGGTTTTAAGTACTTACAGCACTCAATGGGATGTGAGGCCACTTGGAGAGAAAGCAACTGGCCTCCTGGCTGCGGCACATGGACACGAAAGACCAGCCGAACACGTGTGTTTTTCCGCCCCACATCTGTCTCACCTTTCCGCAGTTCAATATCAGCATTCTTCAGCTTCAGTATTCCAGCACAGTCCACACTGAGTGTGAAACCCATGTTACATATGCATACAATAAATACTGAGTAATAGAGCATCTTTAAAAGAGGTTAATTTTACTGCAAATTAAAATAAGAGAAACAGTTTCAGACTAAAGTGATCTTGCATTCAAATAATATGCGTTTAACAGTCAAGATTTAATTTAAATTCAAGCATAATTTCTCTCTGTACGATTTTTCCTCTTCGAAAACATCAAAAATGTAATTTCAAAAATATAGAAAAAAATACATTTTAACATAATTAATATATTAAAATCAGTCGGTTTTCTCACACTGCCCGCATGTTGTCTTTAGGTTCCAGTGGCAACTCCAGAACCTTGGTTCCATTTAACATTCTCTCATGGCTGCTGGTGGTGACGGTTTTGCCAGTGATGCGGTGGACCTGGTAAAAGGCATGGGGCCTTATAGCTCTCTCGTCAGCCGTTCCAATGAAGACCTGCAGTGCCAGAGCTTCTCTGCCACTGTACCCGTGCAACTATGGCCAACAGATTTTGGATAAAGTTTAAACTTTGCAGTTCAGATAATTTATTGGTTGATAACAAAGCAGCTGTTAAGAAGTCAATTAAGAATTGTACAAACCAATGTATGAAATGTCTATGATTATTGATAAAAGTGAATTATTTAATTAAATGATTAATAAAAAAATAATAAGTTATTTTATAAATATGCTTTTTCTATTGCTTCTATTTATATACTGATTTATTCACTGCACCTGGTGATGAGAGGTGACTTGCTGTCAATCATTTCTCTGATTGACAGAAGCTGTCACTGCTCAAGGCTAGCTAAAGTTAAGTCTAGATGATAATAATAATAATAATAATAATAATAATAATAATAATAATTTCTAACTTGTCTCAGCCAGCTGTCTATTTGCGTTATTAATTTCCGTACTGTTTGGTCACACCCATTCTTAAGATCACTGTTGCTCTCTGCTGTGCCATCTTGCAAATAGCTATAATACTTGAATGAAAAGAAGGAAACACGTGTACCAAATTCTGCTTTGCAATGGCTTATAGTTGCAATAGTTATTTGATGTTATATTTCATGAGGTTTGGTTTCAAGCCCTCTAGTATACCCAAGAAACCTTTCATTTAATTTAAAACTAATGAAATAGCTTTCAATCATATACTTTGTTGTTTCTGATCTGTATGCTTGAAATCACAGCACATTCTCTTCTTTGTGTGAATGGGAAAAGTGACTGTAGATAAGCACTTGGTAATAATTTGTGAATCTCTTGATATTTCATCCAAAAAAAAAATGTTTCCTGTCCATACTATCGGATTAAGTATATGGCTTGTTCATGTTCGTGCTAGCTTGTGTAAATCTATTCTTCATTCTGATCTTTTCAGACAATGTATTTCTGAGCAGCTCAGACACTGTCATAGCTTTTAGGTTCTGTGTAATAATGGTATTGACAATCTAGTTCTTTGAGTTATGTACCTTAATTCAGCTATTACCAATAACAACCACCATAACAAAATTTTCAAGGACTGAGTATGATTTTGGTCTATCCTCCTAGTACAGTTCATTCATAGTGGTAGACAAATGACAACATAACTGTTGATTATATTATTTATAATTATATGATTCTAATTATTGATTTATTGCAATTATTTGAATTAATTCTTTGTCCTATGTATAAATATCAATGTGTTGAATGTGTTGATTATTTAACTACAGCTTTATCTATTTATCAGTCAATGTTAAGATTTTTCATTCATTTATTTACTGATTGGTTACTATTTTAAAAAGTTTCTGTATTTCTATATATTATACATAAATAAATGTATACACTTTATGAATATATGAGTTTTTCCTATTAATCGGTTTTGTAGAAACACTCACATAAACAAAAATGTAATGAACTACACTAACTGAGAAACGTGACAACAGGGTGTTTTGTTAATTCATGTAATTAATGTTTAATGTGTTAAAGTAATGTAATTAATTACTTAGTAGAATTCAGTGATTCCCATATGAATATATGATTTCCATACAAACTACTGAAATGTAAAGTACAGGGGAATTTTATTATTAAATAACTCTGTGGATGAATTGATGGTGAACTGAGAGGAAGGCTATATGCGAAAGGGAACAGAGTTCTCTCTGTTATAGTACAGGAAAAAGTACCGCAAAATATCATTTGCATAAAAGCGAGCAGCACCAGACAGATAATGCTCACTTTGCTGTCTAACTAACAAATGACATCATTTCATAAATCTCAATGTCTCTCTCATCCCTCAGTCTCACACTCTTATTTTCTCTAGAATTTATTCACTCCCACTCTAACCCCCACGTGCACCTACGTATACAGGTCAAGCTGAGTCCCTCTCACAAAACACACTGCCACTGTACCTGAACCACAGGATGTCCTCCTGATACTGCTTTAACAGCTCCTCTGCTTCCTTCAGTCTCATAGTGGGCTCTGTGGTGCTGTCTGGGCTGAACCTCTATATTCAGCTCGTACTGGTCTGTGCTGCTGGGAAGTGTCCACTCCAGAGCAGGCAGTGATGTCAGTGACATGCTATGAACCAACACACCGAAACTGTCACATTTGTATATCTCAGCAATCATGTTATAGTAACAGGAAATAGCTAACATTCTGCAGGTTTCAATTTTTCATTAGATAACTTGATTACATAATTTGGTGCAAGCCCAAAAAGTTCATTTTTCTAGATGATTTTTACCTGCCCAGATCATGAGGGTTGATGGTAATGCTCCTTATAATCAATAATTGTCTAACACAATCTGTAATTGGTTAATTTACCTGCACATGGCTGTGGGCATCTGATTGGACCAACCAATGGATGGCAAGACAAAGAGGGGTTCCATTATAGGTTCCCTCTTCACTTCAGGAAAATGCTCTGTTTGGCTGTAGATCGGGTACTCCTGATTAGGCCGTCCAATCTTGGTGGGCACTGGTTTAGCCAGGTGCCTGTTGAGACTGTCTACAAATTCATCCAGGTTAGCCGTTGGTCTACAAGGTTCGACAAACTCCTCTCGCACTGCATGAGGGGAAGGGCTTCGGGAGCGTGGGACCACCAGAGCAGGGTGCTGGTATTGCTCGTAAGTGCGTTTTCCCTGCGGAGAAGTGGAGCGTGAACCTGGGCGCGAAGAGGATGAAGACGAAGGCCTGCAGTTCAGGAAAGTCTCCTCTGTGATGCTGGTGCGTGGCGATGTAGTCGGAGAAGTGCGGGGCGAACCGGATGCATGGATTGCCTGAAGCCTTGGGCACAAGTCAGCCACTGTCATTGCAGCTAAACCGCCACCTCCTGAAGCACTAGGAGAAACACAAGGTGAGGGCTGGGGTGAATACACCTCCGAGTGCCAGCTGGAGGACGTGCTACTTGCTGGGCTCAGGTTCTCCCTGTAGAGCAGGTTCTGGTACGGTGGCACAGCTAGACGCCGACTGATATCCATTGGTGCTGTTTGTACGTGCTCGCGCTGCTGCTGGTGTAGCTCTGAGCAGGTGATCTCAATACGGGGGCTAGCCTGGGCTGAGAGAGAGTGACTGAGAAGATCTCGCAGATCAGGGTGATGACAGGTGAGGAGGTCTTCAGAAGGTGGAGGATTATAGTCAGGTTGATGGACAGAAAGATCGCTGTATGGAGCGTGGGCCTGGTCGCTATTGGATGAGGTCGGATTAGCGTCAAGATTTGACAGAGCATCGAGGTCATCTGCAGAGGAAGAGGAGCAACATGGAAATAAAAAGGGTCACGTTGAGGTTGCGATGCAGAGAGAGAAAGAAAGAGAGGAGATTTTTATGAGGTGAAGATGTCAAACTTTGCTCGCGCCATTTTGAAGGGGAAACTGAGCACATGCTCTGTTCAGTTTTATGGCAAGGAAAATGCTAACTCTTTTCCTCACTACATCTGTCTATATTAAACAAATAATACTTTACATTTCCAAACAGGTTCAGTATATTGCAGCTGTTAATGGACAAATTCTTAATTGATTAATACAATAAGTTACAATGAAACCTAAACAGTTACCATAAACATAATAGAACAAATATGGGGTAATAGAGTAACTTTATAATTCTGATATAACAAAGTACAGATAAGCACAACACATTACACTGATGACAAACATAAATAGAGTGAATGTGAATAACAAAACAAGGTGCCAAACACAAAAACCCAATGATGCACACACTCTCTGGATGTAACACACCAGCTTTTTGTATCTAATAGATGGAGTAGGTTTACAGACCTGGGTCATCATGTGGCATGTCATTTCCAGTTTGTCCGTAAAGAAACAGAGGGAAAGGAAAGTCCAGTTCGTCCTGGCCGCCTCCAGCAGCGAAGCCGACAGCACCGTTTTCACAATTGCTACTCATTGGGGGGGAAGTTCTCGTCTTTTTTAACTCGATAAACTAACTGAAATAAATTAAACCCAATTTAAAAAAAACTATAGCGGAAATACCAAAAAATGCACGGTTACAGAGTTGCCGATAGTATGACCTTTAGCAGGTGAAGTGAAGTGACTATCAGACACGGTGATGTGGAGATGTACCGCCGACGCGCTGATTGTGATTGAGAGCGCGCAAAGAGCGCGAGCTCTTCAAAGAGCCCGACGACTTCCTGTTTGAAAAGAAACTCCTCTAAAAACTTGCGGTGAAGTGTTTCTCAACCACTCACACACACAAACACGCAGCTTCATCAGTATTCTCTAGTGTCATGTACGGCACCAGTTATGTTATGACACTACATGCTATATATAAATAGCTTGAGAACGTAATTTGAGACGTTTTCTTCTACAAAAAAAAACAACAACAACAAACAAAACAAGAAAGTCAATTAAAATTGTCAACTTTTCAGGAGAACAAAACACACAAACTAGTAAAGTGTGTTTACAACAATCGTCCTCAAATTATCCTATAGTACACAGAATTCAGCCGTAAGATGGCGACATTGCATTGTGGCGTGGTGGGATTTTCCGTACACAACAAAACACTCGTGAATAGTATAACTGTGTGTGTGTGTGTGTGTGTGTGTGTGTAAATGACAAAACAGGTGTAAATGACTAGTTCAGTTATTTGTTTTCATGATGACCCCTGTCATTTTCATCTGCTCCTCAGGCTGGTTTCCTCCACTTCCAGGCTCACTATAGTCTACATCACCCTTACTACTACACCTTATTGTACCTGTGAAGTACTCCATTACTGGGCCAAGGACAACTGTGACGAGCACACAGGCTTTCAAGCTGGTCAAATAATGTTCTACAATCTACTGTATGTGGCATGAAGTTATTTTTGTTACTTTTTTTTTTTTTTTTTTAGCAGTCAGCTTGTTTATTTATGGGGTTAATATTAATTAGGTTCCCCTTTTGCCACCAAAACACTAATGACCTATGTGTTCTGACACCTTTCTATTGGAACCAGCATTAACCTTTCTATAATTTGACAAACAGTAGCTCATCTCTTGGATCAGACTACATGGACCAGCCTTCACCCCCTATGTGCATCAGTGAGCCTTGGCCACCCCTCATCCTGTTGACATTTCACTGGTTTTCCTTCCTTGGCTCACTTTTACTATGTCCTGACCTAACCACTGCAGTTTTGGAGGTTCTCTGACCCAGTTGTCTAGCCATTACAGTTTGGCTCTTCTTACAGTAGCTACTGTTTCAGTATCTTGTAACAATGGCATCTGGAAATGGATGGGATATATTAGGCAGCAAGAGAATTTTTTTTTTCTTCCTGAAGTCAATGTACTGGAAGCAGAAAAAAATGGGCAGGCAAAAAGATTTGAGTGACTATGACAAAGGCCAAATTGTTATGCTATAGGACTGCGTCCACAACTTAAGGTCTTGTGGAATGTTCCTGGTCTGGAATGGTCAGGACCTACTAATAAGCAATCAGAGGAAGGAAAACCGGTGAACAGGGTCATAGGTGGCCAAGGCTTGCTAATGCACACGGGGAGTGAAAGCTTGTTTCTGTATAGTCCGATCCAATGAAAGCCCCAATGTAGATCAAATTGATGATAAGGTTAGTGTTGGTTGTGATAGAAAGGTGCATCACTGTTATGGTGGCAAAAGGGAGGACCTACTCAATATTAGGCAGGTGGTCATAATGTTATTACTGATCAGTGTATAAGTCCTGAATCTACTACCAAACTAGTTTTGGCAACAGTTTGATGTGTGACTTAGTGTGCAATATGTTTAATCAGTCGCCTCACCCACCCAGGGTTGGGGGTTTGAGCCCCACCTTTGGTCCATTGTGCATAGTGCTTGCATATTCTCCCTATGATGTGTTTACTCTAGCTGTACATATGGTGGCTGTGTCCTGAGATGGGTTTGCACCCCATCCAGGGTATACCCTACCTCATGCCTTAAGTTCTCTGCGATAGGCTCCACGCCCCCTATGACCCTGGCCTGCACAGGACAAGCAGTATAAATAATGAATGAATTCCATGTATTTATGGTGATTCAGGACAGTATCTCAATTTTTTTTACTTACACAAGTCATGCGTAAGTTATTACACAAAGTTATTACACAAGTCATGCGTGTTGGGCTCAAGGCATTAAACAAACAATAGATTATAGAACAGTACAGAACAGTTTTTGTATTTTCTCTCATCTAGATATGAAGCTGGGATATGAGAGAAAATAAAAACGCACTGTGCTCTAGTGTAAAAATGACAAGTAACAGCTCACTATTTTAAACAGCCTTATACAAAAAATGTTAACATCTGCTAAAATGCTAAAATAAAATATTTTTGTATTTTGTACTGTAATGATAAATCTGCTCAGTAAGATTGTGATCTGGTAAATTTGCCCATGATTCTGTCACCAGTTTACTGGCATATAACTGATAATCAACATTGTCCAATTCACCTTGCCATGGTGTCCGCGTTGTGGCTGAAAAGTTTAAGTTTGCAAAATATGTGTGGTTTACTGTAAAATATCTGGTTACTGACATGTATAGTTAAGTTATACTTCTAATTCATGTGGACCTTATAACCAGACTATACATCAAAATTTAATCTTCAGTCGATAAGTGCTGGAATTCATTGCACCCTGGGGACAGTATACACTATCTTGTTCTCTTTCGAACAGATGATATTGAGATGTATCTTGTACTTAAGCTCTGTAAAGCCTTCATACCAGCTCTGATCTAATGTGCTGTTAATTGTGATTTCTGAGGCTGGTAACTTCTCCTCTGCAGCAGATGGGTTTTGCAAATGCACTTGACAATACTGTTCTTGCAAGAATTATTCCAGAACAGCTGACCTTCGTGCCTTAAAATAACAACTGAATGTTGTTGTTACAGTACTTAATTACATAATTCTATATACAGTATGTTATTTCAAAGTTTTTAAATCTCCAGTATTTTTCTACAATGTAGAAATATATATCACTAAAGAAATAAAAAAATAAAAAAATAACATTTAAATAAAAAAAAAACATTTTATTTTTTAGGGTGTGTTCAAACTTTTGACTGGTATTCCACATATTTATTTATTTATTTATTTATTTTCATGATATTGCTTACTGGCATCCTGTGTTATTTGTTACTCTTATCTGTTTAATCACATGAGTGAAGAAGAACATTAGCAAAAAATATTATGAAGTAAGACACCCATAATTTAGCCAGTAGTAAGTTTTATGTGCAAGACAAAGGCAGGAATTTCGAGAAAATGTGAACTCTACTGAAAATGCTTATTAATTTAGCCCTAGCAATGCTTAAGCAGCAGGAATGTATTAAATCAGTTGTGTAAAGGTTAATGCAGCAATTTATTGTCTGAACTTAGATTATTAAATGTGAATGCAGCAGCATATGTATTAATTCAACACTGTAGATGCTAATGCAGTCAAGTATAGGTTAATTTAGCTTTATACATGTTAATGCAGCAGGATATTTATTCATTCGCCTCTGTAAATGTTGACGCAGCAGTGTGTGTGTGTGTGTGTGTTTGGATGTGAATGTGTACTGAGCTTTGTAATTGTTAATGCAGCAGTGAGGTAATTTGGCTCTGTAAATTTGAATGCAGCAGGGCATGACTTAATTGAGATCATTCATTCATTCATTTTTTTAATACTGCCTTTTCTGTGTAGGGTCAGGGTGTGCCTGGAGCCTGTTTCAGGAAGCTCATGGCACAAGGTGAGAAACATTTAAGATAAGTAAATGTTAATTAATCTGTGTATGTGTTACAAAAGCATTTAAAAATATTATAATCTACCACACAGCACACTGAAGGCCATAATCAATGTACAGTACTATAGACATAATGGGGCACTACAGTGACACACCAAGTTTAGGACATCCCTCCATGGTTAGTAAAAAGGCATGACAAAAACATATCAGGCAGGCTGTAGAAATAAGGCTGTGAGAACAATCTAGTATTCTTCACATGTATTAGCTATGAGGTACTGTGGCTATGAAAGCCTTTATCATGAAAATAAAACCAAAACAAACGTGAATAACCCATCTAAGACCAGATGATAGATTTTTGACCATACGTACAATCACCCCACAAGTGATGAAGTCATGAGCCTCCTCTCATTTCTTCATATTTTACTTCCAAAAAGTCAGACTGTCTTGTATTTTTATTATAGTCATGAGGAAAAGTCCTCCAGGCTTCCTGAAGGACTTTTTGGCTCTCATTTTGGCAGGTTTTTGGCTCTCATTTTAGTCCAGTCCCTGGACTGGACTAGGTCCGGAGAAGTGTTTTTGTTTGTTAAGCCACACAGTGACCTATGAATCATTCAAGCTTAAAAACCATCTTATTAAGGTATGAACAAGAGAGAAAAATTATGGCAGATGATTGGGCCGGTGATTAGTATAATGGTGATGCTGAATGCTGAGTGGTTAGAACAGATGAGAGGGGAAATGAGGTTGCTGCTGAGGTTGTTACATAAACAACCAAATTTTTAATTATATTTTTTGGGAGTTTGCAGCCTGTCACAGTAAAACATTTGTTCCCATTGTTCCTTTAATTTAATGTAAAAAAATTAAGAGTTGCTCAAGGATTTTGCACAGTACTGTACTGTATGTTTGACAGAAAAACAGAACCTTTTCATCTGGGATTGAGGCAAAAGGTAATTATAAAATCCACCAAACACCAAACTATCTTGTCATAAAATCTGTAAGCAGTTGTTGGATAGCTAAAGATAAATTTTTTTACTATCTATGAGAACAATCCAGATAACAAACCCAGGTCAGCAAATTCAGGCTTATAAAAATACATTTGGACAGTTGAGGTATGTGTTAACTGAGCTCTGTAAATGTTAACAGAGCAATGTTAAGTAGGTTCTATAATTGTTAATGATGTAATGTGCACTGGTGGCTCAGTTGTAGGTGTCCCATGTGCTTTGCGAAAGGCCGGGTTCAATTCTCGGTCTGTGCCCGAACCCCAGCCACTGGATGCAGTGCCGGTCCCCATGCCGGGAGCAGCCAAAAGACTAACAACAACAACAACAGTTGTTAATAATGTAATGTATGTATTAAAGTGGCCATTTACATGTAAATACAACAGTGTAAATGTAAATACAATATTTCAATAAAAATCAATATAAAATGTTGATGAAACTGAGTGTTTTAGCTCCATAGTGTAAATTACGCTCTATAAACATTATTGCAGCAATGTATTTATCATTTTGTGTGTGTGTGTCTCTCTCTCTCTCTCTCTCTCTCTCTCTCTCTGTTTTAATTCACATGCTTATAGAGTAGGGTGCCTTCCTCCAGTGGTTTTGCAACTGATAAGACATAAGAAATAGTACTGGTAGTGAATAAATTTTGTGCTTTATTTTGCAATTTTACACTTTACACATCAGACACACTTTTTCCAAACGTTTGGAAGGCACCATTTACCAGTTTCCCATACTCAGTCCTCAAAAGTGAACATAATGTCTGATTTATTCATTTGATATAGAACCATGAGTTGTCTTTTAGGGAGGCTAGGCAAAAGGCCAGCCTAACCTATAACATACCTGAGTATCAGCCAGCTAATTTAAAATGAGAATATGTAGGTACACCTATCCTCCATACCAAACTACAGTATTGAACTCACTATAGTAGTTGGTGGATGTTGCTAGATGTAGCTGCAGTGGGCCATGGGTTGCTATACACTGTTAAAACTAGCTTTAACCTTGCCAGCAACATGGTGCAGTGGAAGGAACATCATCAGACACAGTGTCATGTCCCTGGACAGCATGGTGACAGCATCACTACGTGTGCAGCTGTTAGCCAGAATTTGTTTTCTTTATTATCATGCCACTCTTGGCTCCTATAACACTGCCCACGTCATCACATTCCTTAACACTGTTCACAACATTCCTATTTCCAGTGACCAGGGGAGTAGACAGTTTAGGTATATTGTAGTTTAGGTATAATGCAGATTTCCACCATGCTGCTGCTGTATACAGTTGGTTCATTGCCCACCCACAGTATATGGTATTTACTTGCCACCATACTGCTCATACTCGATTAATGGGTTCTTTTTGGCAGAGCTTTGTAAAATCTATAATCGGCGACCCCACCAATACATACACCTTCGACAGGTGATGACACTATGCGTGAGCATGCCAGCCTGGGATATGTCACTCCAGACTGTACTTCACTTGCTGTATGGCCAGAGAAAACATTGCTTGTGAAGTCAATAAAACACTGTGACCAGATCCAAATAGGATTTTTTCCCCCTTTTATTTCACAATTGCAAGCTTATTTCTGTTGTCTTTCTTTATAGGATAAACACAGAATGTGTTTTCTGTTACTGTTGATGCAAAAAAAAATGCTGAAAAAAACTATTGTATTTGTATTTTATAGGGATTATACTGAATTTATTTTACATAGTCTATATAATTGGTCTAAATACATATACGTATGACTGCTATGACAAAATACTCTTCACCCTGTAGATACAAAAAACAAACCAAAAAAATGCAATATTTTCCAGTTATTACATCAGTGTGGAGTTGGCATGTAGGGGATATTCAATTGATATTTGTGTGCTCTCCTGGTGCTCCGGTTTCCTCCCACAGTCCAAAAACATGCAGATTAGACAAGTTGGCATTTCCAAATTGCCCTTAGCATGTGAATAAATGTGTATGTGTGTGCCCTGCGATGTTGGACTGGCACCCCATCCAGGGTTTTCCATGCAGGGGTTGCCTCATGGCGTGGGTCTCCTAGAATAGGCTCCAGGGCCCTCCGCCACCCTGTATATAGGATAAAGCAGTATATAGACAACGAACTAGTGAGTTTTAAATGAAGTGTGTGAGCATTTCTGCACCTTGGGTAATGTGTGTTAAGTGTTGTTAAAAATTAACCATAGTTTAAGTAATTGTGGTAGCACTGGTTTAAAGAATAATGCACACGTTAATTGTATTGTGTGTGTGTGTGTGTGTGTGTGTGTGTGTGTGTGTGATGATTAATTCAGGTATGTAAATCTTAATGCAGCAATATGTGTGTGTGTGTGTGTTAATGCAGCAGTCTGTATGAGTTAATTCAGGTATGTAAATGTTAATGCAGCAGAGAGAAAGAGAGAGAGAGTGAGAGTGTGCGCGCGCGTGTGTTAATGCAGCAGTGTATGTGTTAATTATATGAACTCTCGTGCTCGCGCTCGGTAGGTCGCCACTCTGGCCGCCGGCTCGTGCGTGTTGCCACAGTAACCGGTTTGTGAGTTGGAATGCTGTAGCGCTACCGCAGTGATCAGTGAGGGGGATGGAGCGATACCGCTCGGCCTCATCCGACAACGGCATCCTGATCGACATGGACCCTGACTCACCACGGCACACTGGACAGGGACGTGTTGCTCGCTCGAGCTCCTGATCCTGATCAGGACTGCACCCAGGCTTCTCCCATGCCCTGATCAGGGGCAGAGGGGTAAGTACACTAATGTTCCCCGAGCATAAACATGTCAGATGACCTTAAAGCGGCGGAGAAGCGGAGTGTGCATTTGATGCAGATATTCCTGCCGTCGACGCCATTTGATTTTGTCCGTAGCTACAACACGGGGAACATTTGAATGCGGTGTGATCGGTCTGAGGCTCCGGAGTTGATGGAAGCAACAGGGACGCACCTTGTTTTCACGTAGGCTGATGGCAGCGACTGTATCAGTCTGCGGTCTTTTTTGTTGTTGTTGTTGTTTTTTTATTTTTTTTATCTTTTGCTTTTCCGTGTGTATTAGCCTGGAATGCGGTGTTGACGACTAAAGCAGGGCTATGAGGATTATTAAAGGCGGCGTGTTCAGGTCCATCATTCTCTAGCTATGTCGTGGGGAAATGTGTTCTGCAGTTTAAACGCCATGTACCTGTTGGACCGGGGCAACACGTGAACCGAAATCGGAACTTTTCATCATTATGATCGGTCGAGGTTGTTAATTAATTGGACCGTCTTTTAATGGAGTGAACAGGGAGTGTAGGTTACTGACGTCACATAGGGGAACAAACAGGCAAAACACGAACGCCTGTAATCGACCCTTTAACTCCAGAGCCCAGCCTCAAGCCAGAGAATTTATCCGGGAAGCTTTAATTAAACTAGAATATTGGACTAGGCCATAGTTTTTTGTTTTTTTTTTGTTTTTTTTTTACCTCTCTTATACCCTTATATATTTTAATCGTTTGCTGATTTGTTGAAAACCTGATTGAAATGTAATTAAATGCTGTTTGATGACAGTAGTTTTTTTTTTCTTACTTTGTGTCCAACAGCCATGTTCTGTTTTGAAACCCATCTGAAAGGGAAAGGCCAGACAGCTAAATGACAAGTTAAAAATAAGTGTATTATTATTATTATTATTATTATTATTATTATTATTATTATTATTAATAATAATTACTGATCAATAAATATGACAGTCAAGTTTAAGGACAATATGGTTACAATGTGGTCTCATTGCCCTCTCTTTTTAACGAAAAACTTATTTGGATAGTTACCAGTTATTAAATTTCATGATATCAAACCTAGTATCACCTTCTACCTGGTAACAGTTTTTGAGTGCTTGATTTAACTTTTTCTTCTATAAAATATTTAGACACCTGTACAGTACACAGTTTGAATGATATATTCATTTAAATGTTAATCTAGCTGTAAATATAATAAGCACAGAACGTGCAAATGACCCTGAAGAAATAAATGAAATGGTAAGGATGAGAAGGTCAGGAACACGTCTAAGGCGAGTGACACTGCACCGTAATTCATTTCTCACTCTTTCAGATTTTTTAGAGACATGCATAGAGTTTGAGCTAGTCTCTTACAGACATGGGCACCATTCAGTTTCATTAATAGACATACACACTGTAGGTTTGGACATAAAGACATGTTTCTTTTCTTTGAGTCCTCGAGTAGGGAGTGATATCAAAACTAGGCCACTCATGACCTTTCCGTCAGTTCGACAGCTCTGAGCTGACAGTGGGGTGGACAAGAGTGGATCTATCAGGCACTTCCTGTCCCATGTGAGAGTGCCACCAAGCTGTCCCATCAAATAACAATGCTAAGAGAGAGGAGTCAGCTCCTTACTGCAGGTTGTTCTTTAGAGAGACGGGAGATAAATATAGAATGTGGCTCATACCCAAAACTCTTGAGCAGACCTGCAAGACGACCTGTTATATTTGCCAATAGTAATTGTGTCTTGGTGAAAATAGTGTGAAAAACTCTTTGTTGTTCTTTGGATGTGTTAAATTATCCTGTGCGGTAGAAGGTTTTATGTGATGTTGAAATGGGCTTGTTTTGATTTGGCAATTGTTCCACTGCAGTAAATGCATGGCATACGCTTTTATTCAAATATTTAATAAATGAGGAAGATTCCATTACAAGCATGTAAACCTGACTGTTTAGCATTGAAAGTTCTAGGATTTGTGCTCAAGAACTAAGAATGTTAACTTCTTCAACAAACATTACTGTATTATATTATGACACTATGTCATTTTCCTACAATAAGTTTATAAGTATTAAATTGTGTGTGTGTATACCCACTTTATTGCATGTTTATTTTCCTCCAAATTATGGTTATTATTATTATTATTATTATTATTATTATTATTATTATTATTATTATTATGTTGTTGTTGTTGTTGTAGTTGTTGATAATACTTCCACAAAAATATTGTGAACAATTTGTTACCATTTATTGTATAAAATTCTAAAGACAGCTAAAAAATACTGATTTCTTAAGAAAGATGATGCAAAGGATGTTTGATGAATTTGGCCGGAACCAAAATAATAGAGAAAATAAATGCCACTAGTAATTTGGAGGAAACTGAATGTAAAGGTGGCGGCAGTGTGGCATTGTGGTTAGCACTACGTCACGGGTCTGTGTGTGTGCATGTTCTCCCCATTTCCAATCACAGTCCAAGGACATTCAGAGTAGCGTAATTGGTGCTCCCAAATTGCCCATAGTGTGTGAATGAGTGTGTTTGTGCTCTTAGATGGATTGTCACCCTGTCCGGAGTGTACATCACCCAGTGCCAGTGACCCTGTACAGTATAAGCGGTATAGAGAATGAATGAATGCAATCTAAAAGTTTCCCACCAGTCTTGCATACTTAGTTGACATTGTGACATCCCACAAAATCATCTCAATGTCCTTGGTCTTGGTTTCGTAGAATGTAGAGGGTGAACACTGGATCTATAAATACACTACATAAGAGGCTAGCAATTACCTAAGAAGGATTATTATACCATTATACAATGATCAGCCATAATACTACAACCACCACCAGGTGAATCGAATCTATTATATACCTATAAGTATTCTTCAGCTTGATTTATTGGGGAAATGTTTTTAATATTCGATGTAGAATTCTTATATGTTGTATATAGAGCACTAGAACAGGGTATCACTATCAGACAGGGTTCCAAGTCAAACCCCTGTACATAAGTGTGGGTCAGTGTGTCATCAGAGGAACTCTCAAAAAAGTGTATAATTCCTTTGTGATGCAGGTTTTCAGTTTTATTGATGGTGCTTCTTAAGGTTTTAAACTCATTCAGAAACTGGGACTAATTGAAACACATTAAACAACCACCTGGGACTGAATGGCTTATTCTGCTGAGTATTGAATATATGTTTCTTGGGATTTACAAGATTGCACACCAAGGGAATAACCTGTCAAGTGTTGTAGATGTCCACTTAAGCACCCATCTCTTTTCTAGTTTATAGTCTATAAGAATTTATTACAGTGTCTTCTTAATTGATGTCTCTGGGGGTTTATTGAATTGTCCGGGAATTTTTACCCTTTTTGTCTCCTTGATATAATGTTGAGTCAGATTGGTTTTAATGAAAATTTATGGTATCTTAGAAGACACTAGATTTCTTTGATATAGGTTGGACGATTAATCTTAGCGCTGTGAGAATTCTGTTGCATCCCAATCTGCATAAAGTGTACTAAATATGATGTCTAAATAATACTGAACAATTTGGAAATGCCTGATTTTATAAGATGTCTTTGTATGCTGTAGCACAACAATTTCTCTTTACTAGAGCTAAAAGGGCCAGCATGACAATGCCACTGTGCACAAAACAAGCTTGATGAAAACAGAATCAGAATCAGAAAGAGTTTTATTGCCAAGTGTGCTTGCACATACAAGGAATTAGTTTTAGTGACAGAGCTTCCAGAACAAAACAAATGACAATACAAAACAGCCCGACACACACACACACACAAAATAAAGGGTTGACATCAAATGGAGTAGGGTGTGAGATACTTTTAAATAAGTTACATAAATATCTGTGGTATTGTACAGTATAT
>JAOVVB010000016.1:8624632-8635054 GCA_028570985.1 Heterobranchus longifilis
TAAAGACCTGGAAAACTATATCTAAGGAGAAGAGAATTATGAAGAAAGTGAAATAGTCTGGGCATTTAAAAAAAAAAAAAAAAAAAAAAGGTAGAGGGAGGTAACGGACAAGAAGTTATTAGATTGGACTTCTACTTACAATAATAAAAATTAATGACTGTAAAGTGTGCCTCTTAAGTTTAAGAAACATTACCTCCAAGTAAACTCTGAATGGACAGCAGAATAGATCGAACGTCATAAAGAGCAGACCATTTCTCCTTCAAAATATCTAAGCAAATAAACCCATTTTCGTCAACGTTCGGATGAAAACAAGATGTGATGAACTTCACCCGAGGAGCGTTGTATGGGTATCCGCTAGGAAACTCCAAAGAGAGCTTATACCTCAAACCTTCATACACCTTAACAGGAAAAAAAAGAAGATAATTACAGTTTAAACTTGAATGTCTGCAACTCAATCTGTGCTTATGAGAGAATAAATACAAAAGCCTAAAGCTTACTGTTCCTTGAGCGCCATCTATTGTTCCAATCCATTTGAATAGATTGTCAGACTCGGGGAATGCTGAAATACCCTTGTCTCCTGACATCTGCAATGCATCAAATATTATTAATAATCAATTAATTAAATACATTTTTGAACACAATGTGAAGAGTAAAAGGGCATTCTGAGAACTCACCATGAGCGTCATCAGCTCTTGCTGAAGCCTAGAAGAAGCAGAAGACAAAAACAGCATTGAGGAATTTGCACATATTTAGTACCAAAAATAAAACTAATTTAAAATAATCCTAAATGACAAGATTTCTATTAAATTTGACATATTGCAGTGCTTGTATTACCTGCATCTTTTTTTTCAACAACCGTGGACTACATGACAACCATTCTACCCAGCTGTGTTCAATTTTATTAATAATAATTATATGTTTTGATAAAGTCACAAATGCAAAAAAACCTGAAGTAATAGAAACATCATAACATTCGTCATCTACAATAATCAGTTTGGCACTGGATCCCTGGCAGTCCCGAGACACTGCACGTGAGGAAAATTGGCAGAGAAGCTTGCCACTGAGGATTTTGATTTAGTGATGTACCATGATTCTTTGGTGAACCCACACAGACAGAATGAAGTGTAAAGGAGTGAACTCTGGAGATGTGAGAAGAGGACTGTCCAGGTAGTAATGGTGCACTATTCTGAAATGTGTGTGGGTGTGTGTGTATGTACATACATGTATTAGAGATGGGGTGGATTCTTTTGTGTGGCAATTTTACATAGCCACACTGACTCCAAAATCATTATTTTTTTAGATTTATCATAGAGATGAACCAGTTGATTGAACAGCGACCAGAATTGTCTGGTTTGCAGATTGGCCGATCAACCTCAGATATAACCAATTCTGTACGGAGGGCAGAAACTTTCAAGTAGTGAAAAAGAAACACATTTTTATGGTGGTTCACTGCACGTAGTAAAAGGCTCCGACCTTTATCTCCAACCGACGTGCTCATTATCAAGTTGTTTTTTTGTTTTTTTTTAAACTATTTGCACATTTTTCCCATGAGGAAGGAGTGAATTATTTGCCAAGCCTCTTCAGAAATAATAATTATGCCTGATGGCTCAATAAAAATGTAGCTTTTTGCTTAATTGATTTTGAAGTTAAAAGTTGAACTCTTGTATTTAAGTTAGTTTGTATTGTTTTAATACTGTGCTTGGTTTTTCAGGAACAGACTACATTTAACCATTAAACGTGATATGGTTTAACATTGTAACAGAATCAGGAGAAAATTTATAAAAACCATAATACGGAATCGCAATTTTAACAGAATCAGCACCAGGGTATCGTGATAATATCGTATCAAGAGGTGAATGGTGATTCCCATCCATAATATATACACACAAAATGTTGAGCACTGAGTGTATGTGTGTGCGCGTGGGTGGCTGGGTGTCTCTTAGCTGGTTTGATGGCGACCACTCGTCACTTACACACCTTTTAGTAACAGAGCCTTTGGACACATTTCCGGTGGTTTCTTTTCCCTTTAACGCGGCTGTAGAAGAAGCTGCAGCAGCAGGGTCCAGGTTCTGAGAGGCCATCGCTTAACACTAGAGTCTAAACAAAGCACAAACACCAGCTCACCTTTCAGTTATTCAACAAGTGTCCTAACCACAGATAGCTGCTTAACGTTTAAACCAGAAGCGGTTCGTTGGTTATATGCGAAACAAAATCACCGCTGCTGATGAATCTTACAGACGTTTAGTGCAGATGCTTAAAAACACTCATTTGCCTCCATAGACTGCTTTTAGACTGAGAGAACAGGGGATAATTCTACCTCGCCTGCTCTCTTTAGTTCATTTAACATTTAATAAAACTTAGTCTGGCTAAATGAGTGATTTACCTAAACGCACTTTTGATTTACTTCTTGATAGTTCGAGTCTAAGACAGATCCAAGTCTGAGAGAGGTGTGCAAGCTCAAACCGGCTCGCTAGCATCGTCATTAAGACCTTAACGTTCGTTAGCATTTAGCTCAACGCAATCACAACACCCGGAAGTTAACGCCAAAGACAACTAATTAACAAAGTGAACAATTATTAATATTAAATATTTTTGTAAAAATACATACATTTAGCGTATCCAAACCGGAATGTCATAACTATCAGCATAATAATATTATTAACGTTACCCGGTGTAATGTTAGCTAACTCGGCTAACATTAATGTCTAGAACAAATCAGCTACATGGTTTAAAACAAATAACTCTAATTGAAACAAAATCTCTCCGATTACATGGTTAGCTTGTATTGGTGTATATTTAAATATCAGTCGTGTAGTCGAACATCAAAGTTCATAATAAATCCCACATTACCAGCTAAATGCAGTCCTCTCGCTAACAGTACTGCTGGACGAGTTCACAGTCAGATTTTAAAAATCATATCCCGCCCCCCCGTTTAAACTTACTTTCTCAAAACCGTAACCCCACCCCCAGCCAACTGCGTCCACCAATCACAGCAGAGTTTGTAGAACAAACTTGGGCTGGCCTTAACGACCCGACATGACGCACGTTACAAAGCCTACAAACTGATTGGGTGACGCGTTCGCATGGGCGTGTCTATAACCGTTGCTGACCATGCAGCAGAACAGAAGAAACAGATTGCTTATGCTTACATTTTGGAAAACGCTTCATAAAAAGAAGGAGGAGAAAAAACAAAAACAAACGGCGCAGAATATAAGGACTTTTATTTCGCACCACAAACCCCTCAATTTTCAATATAAAACATGTAACTAAGGCTAGGCATATCAAACACATTTTATTTCTCTACAACCAGCAGACATCAGTCACAAAATGTGCCACTTCTTATTACCATACTGCAGTATAGCTACATCTGTTAAAGAAAAGTCTCCTTACCTAAAAGTAACCTGAATTCCCTTTTTTTTGTGTACATCGCAAATACAGAGAAAAATCCCCACAGATTCTCTGGTATCATGTAAAACCTCACATCCCATCAGAAGGTATTTCAAGGTAACGCAAAGGTAAAGATAAAAAAAAAAGTTCTCAATGACACTATCCGTAAATGCATACATGTGCAGACATATACAAAACCTATGTAAGAAAATACATATGTACACGTACTTATAGACATTTAAAGCTACTTTTGTGATTAAGGTGAAAAAAGATTCTATTTGATATCTCTAATAATACTGAGTTGTTAAACCTTAACTGTTCACAATTTTCCAGCACGTTAGTGCACACAAAGAGAAAACTGTTAAGCTTGATTGTAAGATCAAGATCTATTGTGTAATAAGAAACCAAAACATTAAAAGAAATTAAAATAATATAACCAAGACATCTTTTCCTCAACATGGCCTGGTCCCATAGTCTGCTATTGCTATGCTATTAGGTATTGTGTGGATCAGAGTAAGTAAGTCTGCGGACCTGTGATCAGTTTCCTAACCGTTTATTAAAGAATAAATTTATTATTCTTTAAAGTATTTTATGCCATATAGACCGCGAGTTGATCGTACATCAGCATTTGTACCCTTAAAAACTGTTTATGGTGCTAAACTCCTAATTCTTTATTCCTTCTCCGATCTCTGAGCTTCCATGGTCTTCTGCATCTTCTCTACCATCCAAATAGGCACAATGAAGGGCTTCAACTCATCCAACTTCAATTCTGGACAGTCTCTAGGGATTTAAAAGAGAGACAAATATTCATTAGGTATTTAACCATTTACAAAAAAGTTTAGCTAAATATAAATTAGTGTTATGAAGCTTAATTAGCTAACAGTATTTTACAAATGTCATAAAAACAAAATGTCCTGTAACACTGCAAAGGTTTCAGTGATAAAGCCAACCCAAGACTGGAAAAATAAAATGCGTAAAAACACTATTTTACCCAGAATAAAAAAGATGATTTTATTGTCATCCAGATAAACCGGGTCAGCAATCCCCCCCCCCCCCCCCTGAGAAAACTACAGACCAAATTAGTTACTCCTTTTTTGACCAACTCTGGTGGGGTCTGATAATTTTAGTCTAGTCCAGGTAGAAACCACTGTGCTGGCAGATGCTGTCTTGCCTTAGGGGAAAACAGTGGCAACAACGTGCAACTTTTCTAGAAACAAAGAGATAAGCAGTTGCAATTCCTTAATTATCTTTAGACGGTTAGATGCTGTCAAATAAATAAACAAACAAAACAATCAATGATAAAATTTTTTTTTTTTTAATCGAATATTAACACACATTAAATAGCATATGTCTATGTGACAGAAACAGCCAAATGTGTAGGATGTGAGAAAACTCACAGTCTTGCTCGTCCAATGTTAATTCATTTGGTCCCACAGACCACTTTCACAACAACAAGCTTTCAAAATACAGTTACTTTAAACCTCACCGAACATCATCCGAACTAGAAATGGCATTAGGTTTTATGGTTAGATCAGAAAGTGGCCATAAAATCTGTGGCTAATGTTTCTGGGTGTTTTTTATGAAGACTATGAGGACGTTGTTGAATCCACTAATTGCTAGGATATTCTGGCCCAAAACCCAGGGTGTCATTTTTCTAGTATTGTAGTCAAGACCACCCAAACCAAGAACAGAGAGTAAAGAGGCCGAGACAAGACCAAGGCAAGGCAAAACCATGTCAAGACCAAGACCAGACAAGACTGGTATATCACACATTTACGATAAAATGTGGAACATAAAAATCATAGGCACTAAAATCTGCCTGGAAAATCCATGTTCCCATTAAAACACTAACAGAAAACAAATAAATATGCCTCTTTATTTCTCTACCATAAGAAATGTCTTGATAAAATAATCAAAAGAAATTTCATGTCAATATTATGTGTTGGAATTTTTCTTGTTTTTTTTTTTTTTTTTGAGCACACAGATATAATTTAACTGTATCTATTTAACATTTCTATGTTTTACTTTCCAACTTAAACAATATATTTTTTGTGCAAGCATCATGAAATGAGATTTCTTTTTACTTTCCCTATTAATCCGCATTAAATACACAAAAGGTTAAAATGAGAAATGAGTCAAGCTATTGATTGCAGTTAAAGAAATTGACATTAACAAATAAATCAGACAATGCAGAAACTATTTATTTATATCTCTGTAGTTGTGGTCTTGTCTTGGTCTCAGACAAGGTAGACCTGGGATTTTATGAAATTCTCTGAGACCAAAACGAGACAAAAATGTGGTTGATTCTGAGACAAGTCCTAAACCTTCAAAAAGAGGTCTTAAAAACGGTCTCGAGACCAAGACCAACCTGGAGTACTAAAACAAAATTTCCAATGATGTGTATCCATAATATTCATGGATCCACATGATTCTTCTCATTAACTGTGATTTATCAAGTTCTTCATGTGTGCATATTTAAGCACACTCTCACATGCTGAACCATCAAATTTGTGGAAGAAATGTGGTGGTGGGAGGGAATAATAAATGACCATGATCTGAGATCACTTAAGTTTATACTTGAAGTTGTAGCATAAATAATGGACTCGCATGAGAGCTCACATGATTGGGACTAAACCAAGAGGCTAACTGAAAAAAAAAGGCTTCAGTTTGCTAGGGACCATAAAGACTGGACTTTGGAGCAATGGAAAACTCATGCATAATGTCCACTGTATAAGCCTCTGGAGGCAGTGTTATGATCTGGGCTTGTTTCAGTCAGTCAAGTCTAGGATCAGCAGAATTATGTGGCAATAAAATTAAGTGAGATGATGGCATGAATATACTTAAAGACCAGTTTTTTCCCCTGATGCCACAGGCACATATTCCAGGAAAGAGGGGCTCCGTGGAATCATGTTTAAAGGTGATTAAGGTTTTAATCACCTTTAAACATTCACTGGTCATCAGTAAAAGTCCTTGAGATGTGCTGGAGAAGACTATGGAGTGTTTCAACTTCCCTGTCATCCATACAAGATCTCAGACAACTCTAATACTGTTTAAACAATGCAATGACGAATACCTGCAGTAATCAACATAATATTTAAGTGTGTGACTAAATATGGATTGGAGTGATCTATGAGTGAAGGTTTGGCACATGCACCGTTGCTGATGGGCACACTGCCTCAATTTTCTCTCTAATTAAGTCTTGGCCAGTTCGCCCCTCTCATACAACAGCTACAAACCAGAGAGGGCAAAAAAAAAAAACAAAAAAAAAAAACTGAACTGTTGCTCATGCTGCACCACAGTGCGACGAAACTTTCTGCTTCCTTCTGCCTGCACGACCTCAAAGATGCTCATTACCATCACCATGATTGACAGGTATTGCTTATAATTGAACCTGGAATCTCCAGACAACTGGGCAAACAATTCCCTGTTGCTCTATTTGGAAGTCAGGGACATGGACATTTGAAAGAAAGAAAGAAAGAAAGAAAAAGAAATTTCCCTACCAAATACAGTACATCTTACAAAACACAACATTTCAAAATATTACTGCCAATACTATTGCCATCCACCGAGCAGCCATAATGTTAAAATATTAACATTAAAACATTAACATTAAAAAACACCTAGGTTTTAGGTTCCCCCAGGTTCGTGCCACCAAAACAGATTGGGCTACTTAAGGCATGACTCCACAAGACCTCTGTTCGTACATTTGCTTTTCTGTGTGATAGGATCAGGCCTTTGCTCATCACAGGCTTAGATGAGTCAATGATCCTGTCACCAGTTTACTGGTATATAATTGATAATCAGTCTTATTCAATTGACTTGTCAGTGGTGTTAATGTATAGCTGATTAGTGTATATGCCGATTTGGGGGATGTTCCTTATTGCAAGCGAGTGCAATTTTAAATTGTAAATAAGATCAGTTCCAGTATGATTCTTAGATACACATTTATAGAACTTGTTCTTCATATTCTTTGATAAATGACGCCTCTGGTTTCCTCTGCCAAAATTAAACTCAAATCAACAAACATATTAAACATGAAAAAGCAATGACTTGCAAAGACTTTGTCAGTCTCTGGAAAAACATGTGGTCATTAAAGGGAGAGGTCAACCTAGACAAAATTAATTTCTGATCATCTTGATAGATGCAGCTTTATCCTGGTCAGGGCCACAGTGAACTTGAAGTCTTTCCCAGTCTTAGTTTAAGCTGCAAATATCGCTTTGCGTGTGTTATTCTTTTTGCTTATATCTTGAAGGGTACTAAAATAAGTATTAAATGCTCAGTTACTTCACCTACAGTCTTGTCGAACATTAACTAATGCTTTACACAAGGTACAGAGACACTATAGTGGGTTTTTTAGTATGAACTTACTTGTATTCTTCACTTAGAGCAAGGTCTTGAATGTCTTCTTCGATAAGTAGATATGCCTAAAATATTAAATGCATTAGGTTTTTTGAACATTTCTAGAACAGTTTCTTTTCTTTTTTCTTTTTAATTATTCTGTCTTCATAAACACATTCTTACCATCTTTCCACCCGTGGCTCTCATGTGTTGCCGTTCTGCAAGCCATTGCTTATCTTGAGCATCAGCAGCATACTGAAACACACAGACATTGAGCAATTCTTCTTTTTTTAATGAACAATAACAGAAGAAATAAATCCCACTGTAAACACAGATTTTCTCAGTACCTTAAAGAGATCTGCATGTTTAATATAGATCCTTCCCCTGGTGCCTCCCATTCCCAGAGCCCTGAAATTAAAATTAGCATTAGTTTTATTTTCCACACAACCAAACAAAGCAGTATGTACTGTATGTATTCTATAATTTCGTTATAGGACAGGTGCTCAAGTTAAACCGGAACTTATGATTGTGTGGAATAAGAGAATGCAGTTATGAGAGTTAAAACTACTTTTATTTGTACATATAATCTCCTCATACACTAATGCACTTATCTCAGCGTTTCACTAGTTCTTGGATACCATCAGAGCAGAAAGTTCTCAGTACGTCGACGAGACATGATCAGACTGCTGGCTTTACATCTGAAACGCTGGCCTCCCAAGAACTCCTTTGGTGGCTTAAACATGTAAGAATTGCTTGGAGCAAGGTCACGATTGTACAGGGGATGTGTCAATAACTTCTAACCGAGTTTCTTTAATGTGCAAGTGGTAATCATCAATGATTGTGTGTATAGTTCCTATAGACAGATGCATCTCTTACGCAAGTTGGCAACAAGTTATCTGTCGATTTTCAAGGATCAGGCATTCCACTCACTGAATGTCCACAGGCACAACTTCAGCGGACTTCAAAATTCCTGGGCCGAGACCATTATTCAGACATACGGCATTTTTTAAAAAGTTGGCAACATTTAAAAGGTTTACTGCAGATAAGAGTCTGATCATCGTACTGTCCTTCAAGTCCAGGTTTGGCCTAAATGCTCTTCATATTACAGTAACCATTGCATAATGTTAATAATAATAATAATAAACTTAAATAAACAAACCCTTACTTGTTTGCCCTGGATCCTAAAACAAATGTGCTTTTATCAGACAGCCTGGCGGGATCCCACTGCAATAATAAGTAGCAAATTTTAAAGGTTTCTATTGTCTGAATATACATAGCCTATTAATACACAATCACACATCACATCTTTTTACCTTAGGTCCTTCTCGCTTTATTGGCTCAGCTATTTTAGGCTTAATCCTACAGAAAATAAAATAACATTTCTAAGAAGAAAAAAACCCCACACTTTTTACCATCTGTAAGATCATAATTAATACTTACGGTGCACTATATGGTATAGTCCTGTCATAAGCTAGAGTCGGCAGTGGGGGGCGTCCCTTCCGCTTAAACAGAACCAAAAGTGAAAGTAAATATTCAAACAATAAAGATACAGATTTTGTAAACCAAAATGTGAGCGAACAAATAAACCTACCATTACATTTGACCTTTTTATTTCCTGATACTGACGGAGTTTATGACGAAAAATAACTTTATTAAATGTACCTTTTTAGGGATTGGGCTTCCTCTTTGGCTGGAATCATCATCCATCTGTCGTGAGCGCTGCAAAATGAAAACCTTTAGTGAAACCAAATAATTCCATGCTAAATAATTATGACTGACAAATTAATCTTATTATATGATCAGTTCACTTGATGAACTTGGTGGCAACCCATCGACAGCGGGACTTAAACCCAGAACTTCAGATCCGAAAATCAACAACCTAGAGTCTTAGCTGCCTGAGCCACCACTGCCATATCTTACGTTTAATGTATTCTTGTAAAAATAGTTCACCTTGAAGGTAGCTCTTTGGTCTTATCTAAACTTCCATCTAGAAGCTTTTTTTTTGGATTAGTCGTATGCGTCGTATGTGGAGAAGAGAAACATAGAAACAAAATATTCTTCTGCAAAAAGTTCAAAGAACTAAATCTAAGGAGCTGGGTGCGTGTAAAAAGTGCTGGGGATGTCACACGGTGCAACAACAACTATCTTTGCAGAAACAAAGACTGTAAAAGGGGAGCCGAAGAAGACTGAACTCCTTATCAGCCACCGAGAGGGGAGACTTGCACCACAAAAAATGAAAGTCGTGGGAGATCTCGTTCTATGGGACAGTCTGTTGGGAAAAACTGTTGCTGGAGCACACCCAGATCGGTTTGAGAAGGTGGATATGACACAACATGAGTCTGAGACGCATTTTGCTCAGTCCATGAGGGCAGCTGCAGTCAAGTATGAGGAAATCTTTGAAAAGGCCGATATAATATAAATATCCCCAAGGTAATCCAAAGAGGGAAAAGTCATGTAACTGAAACAGAAACCTCACTGGCAAGTAACCAGGATTTTCTTAAATGGTGGAAGTGGGACAGTATCGGAGTGGCCTGTGAACCAAAGTGTGGTGGGTGCCGTTGTGGTAACCGTCAGCCTGGAGGAAAAGAAATGACTATAGCAGAAGAGAATGATCCTAAGAACATACAGTGGTGTGAAAAACTATTTGCCCCCTTCCTGATTTCTTATTCTTTTGCATATTTGTCACACTTAAATGTT
>JAOVVB010000016.1:8635154-8650110 GCA_028570985.1 Heterobranchus longifilis
GTGTGGAGAAGAGAAGCATAGAGACAAAATCTTCTTCTGCAAAAAGTTCAAAGAACTAAAACTAGCAGAGAAGAAATCCATTGTAAGGGAACTGGGTGCGTGTAAAAAGTGCTTGGGATGTCACAAAGATGGTGACAGGTGCAGCGACAACTATCTTTGCAGAAACAAAGACTGTAAAAGGGGAGACCCGTCGGACCACCATTACCTTCATTGTCCAAAAGGGGAACTCAAGAATATGGATGGGGAAAGAGCCACCACCAGAGATCCCAGGAAAGGAAGTAGATTTACAGACGAGCAGGAGGAGCTTTTGGCAGAACTCTCACCAGAACTAGCAGAAAAGTTCAAGAGAGCATTCACCAACAAAGCTAAGATGGTAGACTGCACTGAGAGAGACAAAATGGGACTTTTAGTCGGGGTTGGATTAAAAGAACTCCTTGTTATTATGATGTTGATGGAAGTAACCGCTAATGCCGGACAAAAAATTGGCACTCTGATGGATCTGGCCTCAGACACAAATTATATTACGCACAAAGCTGCTGATAGACTCAAGTTAAGAGCAGAGAAAGTTACCTTGGTGGTTCATGGGTTGGCAAGACGGCCATTAGAGTGAGCACAAAAAGGTACCTCCTCAGGATTAGAGTCAAAACTCACAAGGGGACAGTGAAGGCTCATCAGCTGATCTGTTATGGGTTGGAGGAGATTGCCAAAGTCCACAGAAGTGTAACTCCGGAGCAACTTAAAAAATTCTTTCCAGACACAGACCTCAAAGAACTGAAAAGGCAGAAGAAAATTGAACTCCTTATCAGCCACCGAGAGGGGAGACTCGCACCACAAAGAATGACAGTCGTGGGAGATCTCGTTTTATGGGACAGTCTGCTGGGGAAAACCGTTGCTGGAGCACACTCAGATCTGTTTGAAAAGGTGGATATGACAGCACATGAGTCTAAGACGCATTTTGCTCGGTCCATGAGGGCAGCTGCAGTCAAGTATGAGGAAATCTTTGAAAATGCTGAAGCTCCAAATATTCCCAAGATAGTCCAAAGAAAGAAAGGTCATGTAGCTGAACAAAAAGCTCACTGGCAAGAAACCAGGATTTTCTTGAGTGGTGGAAGTGGGACAGTATCAGAGCGGCCTGTGAACCAAAGTGTGGCGGGTGCCGTTGTGCTAACTGTCAACCTGGAGGAAAAGAAATGACTCTTGCAGAAGAGAAAGAACTTGAGATCATAAGAGAGGGTCTCACCTATGTTGAAAAAGATTCCCACAGCAAGTCTCCACACTGGGATACAAAGTATCCATGGATTCAGGACCCATCCACCCTTCCATACAACAGAAGTGGGGTGGAAAGTGCTTTCCTAAGAACAGAAAAACAACTCAAGAGAGCACCAGAATGGCAAGGTATTTATGCAGCTCAGGTCTACGATATGGTCGAAAGAGGAGCAGCGATGAAACTCACCAAGGAAGAGATTGAGAAGTGGAAGGGACCAGTTTGGTATGTCAGCCACTTAGTGGCACTAAACCCACACTCAACAACCACTCCAGTGCGGCTGGTCTGGAACAGTAGCCAAAAATTCAATGGACTGAGCATAAATGATCTCCTGCTAAAAGCACCAGATGTACTGAACCCTATCAGAGCTGTCTTGCTTCGATTTAGAAAGAGAGTATTTGCTGCTCTTGGAGATATCAAGATGATGGCTCGAAGAGCGTGAAGTGCATCTCCACAGGTTCCTTTGGAGAGATACGGAGGAAGAAGAAATAGGCAAGTATGCCATAACAAGGGTCAACATCAGGGATCTCCTGCTGGATGCATCGCACTATTAGCGATTGGCAAAGTTTGCTCATTTGAAAGAGGAGCGCAGAGTACTTGAAGAGGATAGCTCTGTGGATGACATCCTCACATCCCACAATGACCAGGAGAGACTGACCATGATAATAAATGGACTTGAAGAGATTCTCACAGCTGGCGGATTTGCACTCAAGCCATAGGTTAGGCCAGGGAAAAGTGGGAGGCATGTGACTGGTGCACAAACTCAAAGTCAAGCAATCATACTTCCGAACCAGATGAAGGAAGAAGAAAATAAAGCTTTGGGAACAGGGTACTTGGTAGAGCAAACTCTACATCATGACTTCCATTAACTTCTCAAAAAGGAAAAAGAAAATGACAACAGGCCAGAAAATTCTTGAAGGTGAAGAGAAAACGAAAACATCTAACCCGCTGATCAGGAGACAGCTACTAAGCCAAGTTGCTGGGCTCTAAGGCCACGATTTGTCTCGTTACGCCTGCCAAGCAAAAAGGTGCAATTCTTGTCAGGAAGTCATTCCAAGAGACAGGAAATGAGAGCTTAACTCGACAAACATGGGACAAGCCACGTTTTGGAAATCTCAGAAATGAGGCCATCAAACTCTTCAAGAAGAATTGAGGGATGAAAGTTGAACATTGGTTTCACCTAGAAGACAGTCAGATTGTGCTGGGGGCCATTCAACGTGATAGCTATAGGTTCCAGACATTCTTTGCAAACAGAGTTGGGGAAATCCAAAAGGCTGAGCCAGCGAGTGACTGGTGGTGGATCCCAGAAAATGGCCCTGGAAAATCGATCTTGCAAGTTCTCGTTACAGGAATGGGGCAGCAGAGACTACTGTTCGCACTGTACAGCAAGCGTCACAAACAAAACAGAGAAGGTCGTTAAGAAGTTGACGAACAAGATTGTCTGAACAAAGTTGTCTTACTCCTAGAGTAGAACTGGCAAAAGAAAAGTGTTAACTACTTGGGTTCAAGAACAAGTAGGTGTTGTGGTACAAGTGGGAGGTGTAAAGCTAAAATAAGGGAAATGGTGGAGCTGAAGTCAAAGGTACAGACTCAACATACAAGCACCATCTGTGACAGAATCGCCACCTCACAGTCTCTACCGCTAAGTAACTATGATGTAACAGTATAGGGTCTGTGTATAAAAACCTGCGTGTAAATCAAGAAACTGCAGTCAGTAACATGTGAGGGAAGCGCATCGGCTGCTGGTCATCTCAGGGACGCTGATGGTATGATAATACCGCTCTTGACTTATTTGAAGGACTGATTATCACTTGAGTTATTTGAGATTTGTGTGTTACTAAGTGTAATTTTCATGTATTCACAAAAAAATGCAATATGATGTGTATTACATTATTGCTAAACAGTTCATGGATCAACATGTGTTAAGCTTGCTTAAATAATTTTGTTGTATTTGTTTGTTACATTTTACTTAACTAATATTTATTAGAAGTAGTAATTTTAGCTATTATTTATCAGAAATAGTGATGTACCTTTTTTGTGGTTTTTCATTTAAGGTTATCAACCACTTAATCGAATCCACTTTGAACGATTGTTGTGTAACCTGCTAAGCTGTCAGACCCAAGGATTAAAAGTGATTCCAGAGTTGATCCTCATGTCCCCTGTAGTTGACTACTGGCTTTTTTCGAGTTTGAAGCACAAGTTGATGTGCAAATTCCCAGATAACTCGACACATATGATTAGTTTGCGTTTAAAAAATAGTAAAGCCTTAAAATCTCTAGATTAATCACGTGTTTACGCATTGATATCCTTACATCCTTACTTCAGACAAAACTGACCGATTCTTACCTTTGTAGCGGGATCAAAAAGAGGTCTTTGAACAGTTTTCTCTGCATCAGGAAAGAGCTGTTTGGCCTAGACGAAAAGACGTTCTTGTGCTTAACAAACAATCTTTCTTCATTTATTTCCAAAAGAGGTAATTGAAGAAGTGTAGTTTACTTACATGGTCCAAGCAGTTTCGACATGCCTCTCTGATGAGTTGATCAGTCTGTACATCCTCCCCTATGTTCTCCTTCACGTTGCTCGCTGCTTTCTCAAAAAACTGCGCAAAGGATGCACAACCAATGTCGCTGCCCATTCAACACTCAATTTCCTTGTCATGATACCCATAGAGCACTTACTTACCTTCATGTACTTTTTAAAGACTGCCAAAATGTCGTCATTGAAGCTGGGCTGCAGCACAGTCCGCAAGAGGTCCATAGAAATGACAGGATCTGTATAACTAGCAGCCACACAGAGGCAGATTACTGTCAGAAACCTGACATCATAGGCTTTGTACAATTTACAGCTAGACGTCAGGACGCCTTGTATCTGGAAGACATAACAATTAATGAACTGAAATAAGTATGTTCAGGGTTACCTTACGGCCATCTGTGAGCGTCTACCTCTGCGCTGAACCTGTCTGTGCTTGATCATGATGTTCCAGGGGTTCTAGTGGACAAGGAAAAAATGCTGACAAATTTGGTGGATAAAGACAGAATACTTTATTACTTTAGACTGTGCAAAAAAATCAGAAGAGGTCATTTCAAATATTTGTAGCCATAAAACTAGGCTACATGATCTGATTTTAAAGAAAAAAAACCCCAATTGCTATTATTTTGGCATGTATTGTGGTTGCATTAAATGTAAATATGTATAAATATTAAATAAAATTGTATCTATTAAAATCAACTATATCTAGACTAACAGAAAATGTCACAAATAATCACATTAAGAGGATGTTTGCCAATATGTATTTAGCACCACAACGGTTTGTTTGCCAATATGTATTTAGCACCACAACTTTAATTAATTCCTAAATGAATTCCTGACATATATTACCTCTAATAAATTGTAGCCAATTAAATGATTACACAGGTCCATATAGCAACACAAATTGCTTTAACCAACTTCCACAAATGTCCTGCAACTGATAGTTTAATTAATATTACTTACACACACAAGAATATTCTGGCCATTTATTTGTTTTGTTTTTTTCCATTTCTTTCCACTGAGGAAAAACATTGGGCCCAATAATCTTATTTTCAGTTCTTGAGGTTTGGATAATCCTCATTTAATTTAAGAAAGCAGTCAAAGTGACTAATAATTACAACAACTCAGTAACAATACAGCACCAGCCGGAAGTCTGAACACACAGTCATCTGATTTATTATTTATTTATTCTACATAGAAGAGGTCAAAACTATGAAATAATATATGGAAATGTGGGGAAAAAAAGGTGTTTAAATGTTTTTAATAATCAATTTAAAAATGGCCATGTGTTACTCTTTCCATATGGATGTCTTTGGTATACTTCTATGACAGACTTTGCACTACTATGCAAAAATCATGATACACCCCCCCCCCTTATTTCTATATATTCTGCCACCAAAGAACCAGACTTTTTAGTCTTGAGGAATATTTCTCTAGGCTCCTGGTTTGGCTTATTGGCAAATCTCAGATTTTCGGTACACTCCCTGTACCTGACCAGGTTCACAGGACTGTTTGTTTGTTAAGCCACACAGAGACCTAGGAATCATTCAAGCGTTTTTAAAAAAAATCGAACGTAAGGCATGAACCAGTGAGAAACAGGTGCAGATGATGACAGATGATCAGATTAACATGCTGGTGATGCTGAATGCTGAGTGGATGGAACACACGAGAGGGAAAATGAGGTTGCTGTTGAGGTTGTTACGTAAACAACCTGTTTTTTAATTGGATGTTTAGGCACTTTGTCAAATGTGACAGACAAACATTGGACACACTTTCTAAATCCATGGTCTTTCCTGACTTTTCTTTATTCCTATAGTGTAAAACTATTCTGAAGGCATTGAAAATAATAATAATTTCCTTTGAACAGTTGATAGAAATGTGTCTGCTACTCATGATCTTTATTAAAGCCTTCATAATGGCTTTAATCTGAGGTGATGTTAATTGGTGATTTTTGAGACTGGTAACTCTAAATGAACTTCTCCTCTACAGCAGAGGTAAGTTTTGGTCTTGGTTTTCCGGAATGGTCTTCACGAGAGCCAGTTTCATCATGAAACTTTATGGGTTTTGCAAATGCACTAGACAATACTGTTCTTGCAAGAACTACTCCAGAACAGTTGACTTTCGTGTCTTAAAATAACAGCTGACTGTTGTTATTGTTACTTAAATTACATGTGTTATTTAATAGTTTTCAGAAAACAAATCGAAACCTTTGACAGGTACAGTATATATACAGTACATAATACATAGCTGCTTTCTGCTTGAGGCAGGACACACACCGTGTGCTGCAGCTCAGTCTGACACTGTGTTCAGGAAGTGACAGAGACACTTCTGCCAAACAACTCTACAAACTCTACTCACTGCCATACTAAACAGTACTCGTTATGGTTAACTAAAACCTATGCTGTGTGCGGTATTTTATTGAGCCCAAGTTCGCGTCAAATGGTGGTTTTAATGACTAAATAACTGTTATAGTGTTGGTAAAATGATAAGATTGGAAAAACATAATGACAGTCTTCACTACAGCTCAGTAAAAGGGGAGGGGGGAAGCGGGGTGAGTGTGTGCGAGAAAGAGAGAGAGGTAGAAAGAGAGAGAGAGAGAGAGAGAGAGCGAGCGAGCGCTTCCTCCCCGCCGCTGTGTGACTCACCACGGACTGAAGCTGTTGCTGCTGCTCGCCAGCCTCCTGCTGCTGGAGCCACTCTCTGCGCCCCTCACTCCTGTGCGCTCCCATTACTGCTGCACTCACTCCTGTTTCACTTAACAGCGGGTTTTTTTTTTAGCGCAGAAATAAAGTGATCGTGGGAGAGTTCTCAGCTCACTCCTGCGTGTCTAGCTTGTTTAATACGAGCTGACAGCGAACAAGAGCTAAATTCTCTCTTGGACTAACCGTTTAAAGCTGTTCCGCTGTGCACTTCAAACCAATCTGCCACATGGTTAAAATCTCCTAATTAATTCGCTTTTAAACGAAAGATCACAAACTCCTTCAAATCTAACGTGTTTCTCTTTCAGCGAACGGAGCCCCCCAAAAAGCCTGCTGTCTACTAAAATGACTTCAATAATCAACTTCCGGTTACAAGGTAGTGTCTTTCAAAGTAAAAGTCTGCGCATGCGCGTCCATTCCCAGGCCGGGCTTCAACGATGAGGTTATTTGTACCGACTGTTCCGCCATTACAGTAGAGGCATTTCCACTACAGGGTTAGAGAACCTAAGATTGGGCAAGCCAAAGATTCAGTAGAATAGAATTAAACCGAAAGTGAAATGGACTGTAAAAATACACTGAAGAAGTAAAACAGGCTTGTGACTTTTTGAAACACCAATTAACAGCCTTTCCATCATTGCAGTGGGTGACAGAGCAGGGTAAACACAAAAATGTGCAGGGAAGGGTGTCCAGTAGGACCAGGGTTGAGAACAACTGCTATATGGTATAGGAACATGAAGAAGAATACCTGAAAGTTTAGTACGTACACAGGTTCTTCAAACTTCCTAATCCTAATCTAAAGTCCAAAAACTATATTACTTATTACTGCAGTTATTGGCAGCACAGTGGCATAGTGGTTAGCACCGGTTAGCACCTCCATGGTTAGGGTTCAATCTGTGGGCATGTTCTGCCCGTGCTCGGTGGGTTTCCGCTGGGTGCTTCTGTTTCCGCCCACAGTCCAAAGACTGAATGTTGGATCGCAGTGATTAATATGCGAGCTAATAGAAATTCATTTAACCCTGACTGATGCAATAAGAAGCCTCTGATTTGTAAAACAACCATGTTGGTTGATGTCTCTCATGTTTGTGAAAAAGATATTACTGTTTCAGAGGGGTCAAATTCTGCCTGCATTAAGCAAAGAAAACAACTAAGGAGGTTGCTAAAATTACTGGAATTCGAGCTAAGAGCTGTCCAACACATCATTAAAACCTGAAATAAAAATAGTGGAGCATATGGAGAACTGTCAACTTCAAAATGAGGCTTCCATCATGAGGATCAATGTAAGCAATGGAAAAGATCATGTGGTCTGATGAGTTCAGAGGAGTTCTATTCCAGATCGATGGGTGTCGGGGGGAAGGGAAGTGCATGAAGCGATGCATTGTGCCTACTGTACAAGCCCCTGGAAACAGTGTTATGATCTGGGGCTGCTTCAGTTAGACAGGGCTAAAGTCAGTAATGTTATGTGGCGATAAAAAGAGTTCAGCTGACAACCTGAATGTAAGGAATGACCAGTGCATCACTTCTACAGAGTTTTTTTTCTCAGATAGCATAGTCATATTCCAAAACCACAATGCCAAGATTTATCAGGCTCAAATTGTGAGAGTGATTTTGGGAGCATGAGGAATCACTGTCACACAAAATATTTGACCACCACAGGGTTCTAACCTTAACCTTTTTGAAATTTTTTGAGATTCTTTGAGAAGAATTTATAGAATGGTTAGACTCTCGTCACCTCTGCAGAGAGATAAATGCTTTGACATTACATAAAGTTGTCAAAACAATGCAGTAGTCAATGCTAAAAAGACAGTTCAATTAAATATCAGTGTGTGACTTTTAGTTCATGTTCATATGTAAAGACTGGTAATATCCAGGAAGAGAAAACTTGTGTCTAAAGCTTAAACATTATTTTCATTGCTTTCAATGATGAGCATTAACTTAAAAGGTAAGTGGTTCTTAGCATTCAAAACAAAAACTTGATGGAGTAAAATCATTTAACATTTAGGAAAATCTGTAAACAGCATCAGTAAAAACACTTATGACAAAACTTTTAAGCACTATACATTTAATTATCTCTTTTTTTAAATTGTGACAAATGGGATCAAGCAAAATAACCTAAACAACAAAAAAAACAAACACATACAACAGTGAAATATAAAAATAACAAATTATTATTTTTTGCTGGTTACACTATGCAGTACTTTTCGTACATAGTTCTATTACATACAAGATAGATTTCTCCTCTTCAGTTATCACTTTGGTTTAGTTTAAAATGACTTCTATTTTATAAATTGTATAATTTTTAAACAGATTTGTTTAATTAAAAGAAATAAAAAGCATGGGGAGAGACATGTTGAATCTTTTTTTTTTTTTTTTCAAAAAAGCTCACACTACAACTGTAGCTGAAAAAAAAAATCATACTTCATAACGCTTTTCTGTACAATATCTACAGTTTTGCTGGTGATGGGGAAACACCCGAGGAATGAGAAAGCCAGATAAAGACTTCATAAAGGTGAGATACTACTTTCAGGAAGTCAGATGTTAGCGATGACGTTAGACAAAATTCTGTACTGCTATAATGGCAAGAGTGCATGAGCCATCCCTCAAGCATAAAGCCTGAAGCAATTATAATTTGTTACTTTAAAAATAAGACGGGTATATACAGAGAGAGAGATGAGGACAGACATCAGAGGAAATCAAGAGGCCATAGATATAATGATGCTTAGAATTTCAAATCACGTTACTAACTGCAAGAAAGCCGATTGCGACACAACATTTGATAAATTTAAGAATGTTGGGAGTAGAGAGAAGACTCGATCCTTGGTCTACTCCCCAATTTTTTTTGTGTGTGTTAATTTACATTCATTATGCTGCCCAGTGATCAGGTTTAATCTCATTCTGGAGTAAATACACATACATATTTGTAACCACAGAAAGAAAAAAAGGCGTTTAGTAATAATATTTCTAAGGCTAAAATTAACAGTGGGACCAATTCTATAGTATGGCAGGACAGAAGTATTGCTAAAATGCAATATCACATATACACATAACGTGTATGCTTTTAGATTCACCTATTGCTTTCTCTTGTAATTTTTACTGAGACATTGGAAAGTATTGAATAATTAAGGATGGAAGTTATACTAACCACATGGAACTTTGAGAATTCAGACAAAAAAAAAATATTGTACTCAAATCACTATCATGTTTATCACAGTCAATGGTACCGAACCTTTCTGAAAGTTTTCCTATGGATAAGTAAACAGAAACAACTGGATTCATCTTGATCCTCTGTGCACATTTTAAGAACAAAAAAATAAAAGTGGAACTATAACACGTTGAACCCAGTTTAGAAGTATTTGACAAGTTTTGTCTGCGAAAAAAATGCTCAACTATCCTCTTTTTTTTGCCCTTATACTTCTTTGTATCCTGAACCCCAACTAAAATGAACCACTTCGAACAAACTCCCAGGTGAGTTTTTGTCATCTTCAGTGCTTTGTTTCAGAAGAGGGACCACTAAGGCTGGTATGGGTACTTCAATGAGTCTCTCCAGCACAAAATAAACTGGCTCTAGCACAGCTAATCTGTATGTACAAGGCTTACTACTACTCTGTAATGTATGAGCATGTTAAGGGCTTAGGAACGTAGCTGCCCACTCACGGATTCATCATTTCCCGTCTGTTGCCATATAAGTAAAATGACTTGAGGGGGGGGAGAGAAAAAAAAGCACAAGAGAGACACCATTGTCCATTTTTGCTTTCTTTACCTGACAGATAGACAACTCTGCCAAGGAGCAAAGCACAAAGTTAAAAAGGCCAAAACAAAACAGGACCCAAGTAGAATAACCACATCTCAAATGACAACAGCAATAACAAAACGCATTTAGTGACCAAATAATCAGTTAAAAAAAAAAAAAAAAAAAAATTCTCAATAACTATGACAACATTAATAATAAAACCCATAATATTTCTTTAAATATTAGAGACTGAGAAAAGTAAATTAATCTTTTCTCTTTAACTCTCTCTCTCCTCATTCTCTCTCATGAACTGACGTAAATCATGCGGTCAGTCACTCTCTACCCAAACACACTCCCCTTCTCTCTCTCTCTCCCTCACACACATACACACACACACAAATATAGATATATATATTTATATAGATATACACACACTTAAATGTTTGATGTTTCAGGTGCAGGGCTGCTACTTTCACGACCTCCAGGGGCTTCCTGGCTCGTGGAGCGCTCATAGCTCGGTTTGGAGTCTCTATCTCCACTACTGGAAGAGGAGGAGGAAGAAGAAGATGAAGGTCCAGGAGAGGACAGAGAGCGTCCTGAAGTCTTATATGCCGCCAGCAGCTCCTGAATTCTCTCATTGGTTGGTTCCCATTTAGCAAAGCCGGCGTTGTTTTGCAGGAAGATGACTGCTGTTCCGTGGACGGCTTTGTAGTACATCTCCTCTCTTAAAAAGGAATTAAATCACATCAATTGCAATGGCAATGGTTTTAACTACATTAGAGGTCACTATAAAATAAAATAAATAGTCTTAGTAACAACTTAGAAACACGTTAGATTTGAAGGAGTTTATGATCTTTTGTTTAAAATCAATTTAATTAGGGGATTTTAATCATGTGGTACCATAAACGTAAAATTTTTCGCGCGGAAATGTTGAAAACGTAATCCCTACGCTGCAAAATCGCAATGAGCCATACTTACGGCTGTTAGCCTCCTCGTAGGTGAGACAGAGGTGTAAGACTCACTTAGTCAGACTTACGAACAAATTCGACTTACGAACATGCTTCTGGAATTGAATGTTTGTAAGCCGGGTACTTACTGTACTTGAATTCAATTATTGATGTAAGCCTAGATGATATGTGTTTTTGAAATGATAGCAAGTACAAGTGCATTACATTTACAGTGGATTGGCGAGCATTAACTGTTGAAGACAAACGGTTTGTATCAGGGTCTACAACAGTAGGCCCTTTACATAAGCAGTCTCATTTCGCCCCCTTCATTTCTTGATCCACATCTACAATGCCCTTGGTATATGCGATCATAGTTATTAAGAAGATAAACGGTTGACAAGCAGAAAGAAAAGCAAATGTGAAAAAAAACCTTACTCAAGTTTTTTTGATTAATTAGTTTGTTCTAAGCAGATGCAGACTGCTCCACACAATTGAATGTGACCAGCAGGAGGAATTATTAAAAAAATATTTCAGCGGATTAATAGGAGGAAAAAAAAGAAAAGAAAAAAAAAAGTCCTTCATAATCTAGTGAAGGCAATTTCTTTAGCTGCATGCTTCTTTTTGTTTCACAAATCCAATGCGTTTACATAAAAGAAACACATTTTTAATTTATCTAAGTAGGTGTAATGGTGTATTCTGGTATAAAGGATGTTACTAATTCATGAAACAATTTTGGTATATAGTGTTCTTCATTTGCGTGCAATAAATAATCATCATAAAAAACTGGCAGAAAAAGAGAGATTTAGGGAATCTGACCTTTTGCAGATATGCTGAGAGCCACTGCGGTATTCGTGCTCAAAGGCTGGCACTGACATCTGGTGCCTGCGGAAGCGACTCGTCTCCATCCGTGTCAATGCTGGGGTCGGAGGATCACGCCATTCAGGAACAAAGATAATGAAAGACAGAGGCTCATTAGAGTTCTCTAGGAGGTCCTAGGAGAGAGAGATTGACAGCAAACACACAAATAAGATTCCAGGACACACTACATTGAAAAACAAAAACATACTTAAATGAAATCCAAAATGTATCTCTTACTTCAAAGTGTGTGACCATGGCATCCATGAGCTCCTCACAGAATGGAGGATTGGCTTCAAATGAGCCACTGACCGGTGAAAAGCTTAGAAATGGCCTGACAGTGCAAAGAAAAGGAGATTTACATTAAACCACACCAAGTATAAATCTCTGCATGCTCAATTCTAAGATGTAGCAGAACAAGATTTAGCATTTACCCTCGAGAGCCAAAGAAACTATCAATGTCAGGAAAGGCTGAGCAGAACTGCTTGAAGTAGCAGTTAAGCGGCGAGGCAAAGCACTCGAAACTGACTCCGAACTGTTTGTTGAGCGCCTCGAACACTGGCACAGGAAGTGCTCCCTGTAGGCCGCTCCCTTCGTTCACACCAGACCCAAACATCACCTACAAAAAAACACACAGTGAGAGGATATCCATATATCATATAGCATTCTCTAAACAATAAATGATGAACTGTAATATTTCAACATATTTGTTCACCTGGTATCTTTTTATAAGGCACCACACACGTGACAGAAACTTCTCAAACCTAGGATCATCGATACAGCTGTACCGGTAAAGGAGCTCCTGTTTATGGAGTAGATTTTTGAAACAGAAAAGACATATCTTTATGTACAAAGTACCTACAGCACTCTTGTGTGTTTTATACTTAATGTATTATTTTAATGATCACATTTGTGAACCATACCCCAACCAGACATAACATTAACACCACAAAAGATTAATATTTATGATCAATTATACTCTGGTAAATTTGTGACAGCACCCAAGGCTCACTCATGCCCATGGAGACAAAATGCTAGCCCATCCAGTCCAATCCCACAGAAAAGCCAATTCAGCACAAATCATCAAACAATGTCTATGCCAGCCTGGCATGAAAATAACTTGAGGTCTCTCCCCGGGGCTCCAAACACCCCAGATCCCAATTGGATTAAGCACCAATGGGATGCTTCTGACAAAAAAAAAAAAAAAAAAGTCTGATCAGAGCTGCCCAGGCAGCACAAGGGGAACTGGGAATAATGCTTTGCTTTGTAATGTTATGGCTGGATTGGTTTATATGAGGTTTGGAATAGTGTTCCATAGATTGTATGAAATATTGTTGATCCTACCAGTTTATTAAAGTAGCCACGGTTGACTTTCACCATTTCTCCTTTGTAGCGCAGACAGGCGATGTCGTTCTCAAAGTGAAGCTCAACGCGGGGCTGCTGTGGCGACGGAATTGACAGTCGAACTGGGTAGCAATATACTAACCGGTCCTGCACTTCTGCCGTCTCTGCCCCGTCCACTACAGCACAAGGACAAACATCAGACAGTGATCAATCTTAATAAACTCAGTACTTCTTATAGATGCAAGCAATAAAGCAAGCATGAAAAAGTGCTGATTAGGTCATTGGATGTTGTAACTACTTTACATCAGACTGCACTATTATGCCTCTGTAGACCACCACAATGAAACCAAACAATGAAGATGTGACTAAAATGTAGGCTTTTATGTTTAATAAAGTAAAATACTCACTTAACTATGTATTTTAAGTCCCACCATTTTCACAAGCTCAAAACTAATTGGACAACCAAACTCTAATCAGATCGATAGCCAGTTGTTGGCCTTTTATGACAACTAAAGGAGATGAAAGATCTGATTCCTTTTGCAAGTTCTGTATTTGCATTTGGGAGCTGATCGCTGGAACACTCAATGTGCAGAGCCAAAGGGGGTTAATGCAAGTGAAGGAAGTCATCATTAGGCACAACAAAACAAAATCAGACCTATTAATGAGCAGCATTTAGGAACATTTCTGAAGCTTGGTAACATCAAGACAACTGAAATTGGGTGATGAATTCTTCCCTAGGTAAAAAAAAATAAAATCTTATATCGTCTGCTGGCCAAGTCAAGAACATTTTGGAGGGGCATTTGTAAAAGTCTACAATCTAGAGAAACAATACATAAATACAGAGGGTCTACCTCAAAATGTGAAACATTGGTCACACTGTAGAAAATACTGACTTTAAAAAAGCCAGGTGCTAAATACCCTTTTTGGAGAGATGAAACCAATATTAACTTGCAACACAGAAGAGCGATGTATGAGGAAGGAAAGTCTCAACCCATTGTGGTGAAGTACAGAAGAAGGGGGGGAAGGAAAAAAAAACTTGTCCGAATACTTATGAACCTTGGCTGTTCTTCAAGGTTAAAAGACAATATCAAAATGTATTCACGTATCAAGTATTCAACATTGCTATGAAGATGAAAATACCATAGCACAATCAATCCTTTGACCCTCTAAATTTACAGTGCATCTGCAAAGTATTCAAAGCGCATCACTTTTTCCACATTTTTTTATGTCACAGCCTTATACTAAAATGGATTAAATTCTTTTTTCCCCCCTCAGAATTCTACACACAACACCCCATAATGACAACATGAAAAAAGTTCACTTGAGATTTTTGCAAATTTATTTAAGCACATGTACATAAGTATTCACAGCATTTGCCATGAAGCTCAAAACTGAGCTCAGGCGCATCCTGTTTCCCCAGATCATCCGTGAGATGTTTCTGCAGCTTAATTGGAGTGTGGTAAATTCAGTTGATTGGACATGATATGGAAAGCCACACACCTGTCTATATACAGTAAGGTCCCACAGTTGACAGTTCATGTCAGAGCACAAACCAAGCATGAAGTCAAAGGAATTGTCTGTAGACCTCCGA
>JAOVVB010000016.1:8650210-8665670 GCA_028570985.1 Heterobranchus longifilis
TTGTGAAGGTGATATCAAAGAAGGGGTCCTATGTTAAGATGTAACATGCCCTGTTAGGATGTTTTTGATTGAAATAGCTTTTGATTTCAGTAAATATGACCTCCTAAAGCTGCAAATTCAACAAAAGCCCATTTTCAGTTTTTTACAACCTATAAAATGTTTTAACTCTGTTGTGCATAATAATTTGGAACCGTGCATTTTTAAATTTTTTTATTTTGGAAATAAATATTGTTATCATGAGGAGGTTTGTTCAATAAAATTTAAATACCCTAATGGTTGATGACTTGAAAATTATACTAACTGTCATTTCCAATGACTAATTATAAAAATCAGGGAAAGATATCATAAAGTATTCTAGGTTTCAATTAAAAACATCCTACTGTAACAGGGCATGTTACATCTTAACAATATACTATGCAGAGATCATTTTCCCACCTTCAGGGACCCAATAGGGGCCTACCAGCTCTCTCCCCATGATTCCGGCCCAAAACATGACTCTGGCACCTCCTTGTTAACGTCGGAGCATTGTTGGGACATGGTGGCCATCCACCAACAATCCATCCATCTGGACCATCCAGGGTTGCACAACACTCATCAGTAAACAAGACTGTTTAAAAACTTGTCTTCATGTATGCCAGAGCCCACTGCAACCATTTCTGCTTATGAGCATTGGTTAAGGGTGTAATAGTAATAGTAATAATAGTTAATAGTAGGTTTATGCACAACTGCAAGCCTCTGAAGGATCCTACACCTTTAGGTTCGCGGGACTCCAGAGGCACCAGCAGCTTCAAATACCTGTTTGCTGCTTTGTAATGGCATTTCAGCGGCTGCTCTATTAATCCGATGAATTTGTCTTGAAGAAACCTTCCTTATTCTGCCTCTATCTGCACAAACATGCCTGTGCTCTGAATCAGCCACAAATGTCTTCACAGTACGATGATCACGCTTAAGTTTTCTTGAAATATCTAATGTTTTCATACCTTGTCCAAGGCATTGCACTATTTGACGCTTTTCGGCAGCATAGAGATCCTTTTTCTTTCCCATATTGCTTGAAACCTGTGGCCTGCTTAATAATGTGGAACAACCTTCTTCAGTACTTTTCCTTTGATTGGGTTTATCTGGCAAACTAATTATCACACGTGTCTGAGATTCATTTCAGTGATCCAAAGAGCCCCGAGACACAACACCATCCATGAGTTTAATTTAAAAATTAAACATTTAATATGTGTATATGGTGTATACAAGGTAACAAAAGTCTAGTAAAATATTCTGTTTTTACTGTTTGATATTGTTAACATGCACAAAAAAAATAACTGTTTGGCATGATTGGCACCATGCCGAGTAATAAATTGATCAGTGTCTAATTTTCCCCACATGCTGTTCTTACCTGTAATGTTACAATCCTTCAGCAGGTTCAGGTGCGCCTGGCGGATTCGGCGTACGTACTCGGCTGAGATGTGGTAGATTTTAGTGCAAATCCCCTCCACGGAGTCCTTAGCTACAGCCGTCACATGAGGACCACACTGCTTCCGCAAGTGTTCTAGACGATCCTGAGAGGAGGCAAAGACAAAAACAGCAACTTACACAAACAGCAAGAAAAAAAACAAACAACAAAGGTGATATCCACACAAAGATCTGGAACGTACCATGTAGTCTTCTTTACTGGCAGAGTGATCTCTCCTGAGCCAGTTCATTGTATCTTCAACGTTCCACTTTACAACTTTTCTACTGTCTGGTGTGGCGTTTCTGTTAGCACAGGGGTCACGTGTGAGAGTCCATCACAACTAACATTACAAATATTGTCGACTTTGCAGTAAATGTAGTATGATCATGAGTGCTCACCTGGAATCGATCATTTTCTTGGCTGCCTCTGCATACTTGAATAACAGCTTCCTGGCCTCCTCCTTGTACTTAATGCGCGAGAGCCTAGAGATCCAGAAGTAAAAATAAAACTTAGCGGATTATTCTTTCTTCAAGTACTGAAGTGAGCTTATCCATGTACGATTAAGTAAGGAAGCGAATTCAGACCTGATGGGGATGTCGTTCATGATCTCTGAGAACATGGACGGTGAGATAACGGGTTCACACTCGCTTGGTAGCAGGGGGTCCACTCCTTTATCCAATACCTTCCTCTCCAACAGCCAGCGATTGAAAGACTCCCGCGGCGGCTCAATCCCTGCAACGTGTAAATCAACAGATCAGCACACGCATGCGTATTTTAATCCCTTATAAAATAAGACTGTCTATAAGTGAAAAGCTGATAAGGTCTCAGCGTAAAGACACCAATTCTTCAACATCAATTACAGACTGCTAACTGGGATGAGAATCATCTCTTCTCTCTTAACTATTACTATTACGTCCTTTCATACTACAAATACTAACACTACACCTAAAGAAATTGTAATGCTCTGAGAGTTGTTTTTAATGGTGTCTGTGTGTGTGTACCTTCACGCTGGTAACACAGCTCGTGGTAATGCTGGCGGAGTTTCGTGGTCAGCTGGGCACGCTGCAGCTCAATCTCAGGATGAGGAGGGAGGTAGTTGAACGGAGCCCGCTCCTTAATTACTGCGTTGGTCTGGATGTCCAGATCCCAGTAAATTCTGAAATGAGCAAACAGGAAGACAAATATGACATGCAGTTTTCTTGTATTTAATAAAATTTTATAAAAATTTCAGAAGTTTTGGTGCGCTTCACATTTTGTTACACTTTTTCATACATTTGCAAATATAAACCGCACCTGCATCATGTATTGCCTTATTTTAACAAAAACACTGGTTTATCCCTTGTTAGTCATATTAAGTAAGGCAGTTGCATGTGATTTTGTGTCCCCACAACCATTTATGTTTTGATTTGGGCATATATTCACTTATCTGGAGAAGGAGTTCCCCATCACTTTCTCCCTAATTTAGTCTGGGTTCATTCCCACCCATCTCGTTGTTAGGGTACTCTTCCATCCGCCAACGAGGGAGGGAGAGACTAATTACGTGCATGACGTTAGCCAACCGCATCTTTTCAAATTGCCACTCACGCAATGTTGGGGTACGATGTAAGAAAAGACGGACAGCACTATCTGCCCCTTCTGCTTGCGTGAGCTTAGACACCCATGGTTGGCTGATGTGAGGGTGCAGGTATGCCATCCCTCCCGCTTCCCCCTAATTGGGCACAGCAAATCCGCTCTCTGGACTCCCGGCTATACACGGCTTTAGATTCACCCAGAAATCAACATCATCTCCAGATGATGCGAATGCATATCCATTATGCCACTTGGGAGCTCAACTGTTTACTCTTTTTTTTTTTTTTAGAAACATCTTCATATTCATGCAGTTATCTATTAATCCAATCACATGGCAGCAGGGCAATGCAAAAAATATATAAAGTTTTATATATATTCTTTAAGTCAGAATAAGGAAATGTGTGATCTCTGTGACTTTAACTGTGGCATGGTTGTTGGTACCAGATGGGTTGGCATGAGTATTTAAGAAACTGATAATCTCCTGAGGTTTTCACAACAAGTCTCTAGAGTTTATACAAAATTATGCGAAAAGTAAAAAACATCCTGTGTGTGTGTGTGTCGGGTCTGCAGGCTGAAACCTAGCTTAGATCAGAGGAGATTGGCCTATTTGTGAACTTTTTTCCTTATGTTGATGCAAGGATATGCATATATCCTTATGTTGTAATAATACAACAGACCTGGTGAAGAAAAAGGAAAAGTGTGATGTTGTGTTACTCACACAGAAGGCCGGTACGGGGCTGGGGCAGGAGCAGGGGTGCTAGGCTGGGCTTGTTTTTCATCTACAGTGGAGTTCCAGGGCTTTGCACCAGGGGTGCTTGGTGATATCGGGATTGTGGGGGTGGACGGAGTCACAGGAATCTCAACCTTAATATACCAGGGGGAGAAAACTCATTTTGAAATGTTTATCAAACCTGCTTTCTTTATATACTAATAATAACAACAACAAATATGTCTGACAAAATTTTTACCAGAATTTAAATGAGGTAGCAAAAGAGCATTAGTTATATAATTTTAAATTAATGCATTTTAAATATGTACTCAATGCATCACTGCATAAAAAAGAATAAGACCTTTGGCCTCTTGAAGCTGTTTGGAGCCCCCAAGGAGGTGTCCTCTGAGGGACGTCTCTTACGCTGTCCATTGCCCAGTCCGGCCTCACCTGCGCCATCACCTGAGGCAGGAGCTGCGTTTAGGCCCAGTGGATCAGACTGCAACATTAACATGGTCAAAAAGATCAGTTTGAGGTTAGTTTCATTGTGCATCACAGCAGGTCATTTAACTCTCTGGTTAAAATTTTATTTTATATCAAGTTTAATCATTTTCCAAAATAAAACTCTCAAAAACATCTAGGTTTCGTCATTATGATAACAGGACAACTGTGTTAAATTTTTCCTCTGTACTTACGATGACATCATGCTGCCCCAGGACCGGCATCTCCCACAAAGACTGGTTGGTAAACCGGTTAAAATAGTATGGCCGATTCTCCCTCTTGCTCCAGCATTTTGCCCATCCAGCCTGAACCAGCTCCTCTACAATAAGAATCAGAAAGGCCTCGATTCCTAACTGGACATTACAGCATCCCCTCAATATAAAATAATCATATGTGACACAATACAAGGAATAATAATGTGGTTACTGTGTGCATGCATATAAAATTCTTTACTAAACTGAGAAATATAATGAGAATGTATTGAAAAACTACACCACATTACATCTACCTATTAGTCTTTCAGCAGTGCTTATTAAATATAAAGATAAAATGTTTATTTTAAAAGTTCTTTTAAATGTATTTATCTCACTTAAATGTGGATATTCTGTATGTTTTTTTTAAAGCCATATGCTTTTGTTTACACTATTGTTATCAAAACATTTTCTTAGCCATTACAGTTCTTGGCAAAAGGAGGACAGTAACAAGTTAACATGTAAACAACCCCACACACAAACACAGACAGACACACACACCTGGCAAGTCCTGGATGGCTTTGCTGGTGGTGGGCGTGAGAGGTGGTGCTTGGGCTGAGGATCCAGTCGGGGACATGATCATGCCCGAGTCTCCCTTTATGGTACTATGGTTTTCACTCGTCATAGCTCCTCATTTGTCCTGTCTTCATAACAACAACAACACCACCACACTACTTTAATACACATATTATGATGAAATGGGGAAATTTAGGAAGCTGAGCAAATGTCTGTAATACATAGAGATGGGGAAAAAAGCAGATTAATTTATGGATATATAAAATATATATACTTTACATTTATAATAGAGATGAACCGGGCGATCGGCTGGTGACCAGAATGGAACCGGTGATCTGTTTTACACATAACTGATTTTGTACTGAGAGCTGAAGATCTTAAATGGTGCAACAAAAACACATTTTGTGCCGTTACATTATCAGAAATCTTGCATGTTAAAAGCGTCCGATCGGCCTTTTACTTCAAATTCTTTATGAGTGAATTAATCTCAGACCTCATCACAACCTCAACCTTTAATCATTAATCTCAACCTAAATCTCATCACACACTCTTATATAAGTCTCAAAACACTGCGAGTTTAAATTAGTCAAAAACTATGTGTGTTTGAAGCCTCATGCGCACAGTTACTCAACCGGTGTGCTCAATTTCAAGTTGACTTTGCTGATTTTGAAGGCATTAAAGGTGGTAAAATATCACAGTTTCTTTCAGTTTGTAATCCTACAGGTGGTACACGCTAAACTATTCCCACACTGGCATCCCCCGTGGTCGCAGTCAATTATTTGCCAAATTTGTTTAGAAATAATCATTATGATAATCATTTGTACGCTTTTTAAGTGAGAAAACTAATGTAATAAGAAACAGGCGATAATTAATCATTAAACTTTTTAAAGGTTTAACATTGTAACAAAATCTGGGACAAATAAAGCATCAAATTGGGATACTTATAAAATCGTGATACTTTACAATCACAATTTTAGTCAAATTGACTGGGTATTGTAATAATATCGTATCTGGAGGTGACTCGAGATTCCTGTCCCTAATAATTCGAAGATGTCAATATGAAAAACAGACAGGACGAGTAAATACCTTCACAGATTATGTACATAGACGTTTCTAAGCAGATCAGACGACTGTAGCTGTTCTAAGAGGAACACGAGCAGTTCAGCTCCTCATTGATGCAGCGCGCGAGCGCCTGATGCCTGAAGGGGGAATCTCTGTGTTTACGTCACAGCGCCGAGGAGCTGGAGCTACTGTCACTACTGTAAAACTCTAAACACGGCTAAAGTCAGCTCCCGTCACTCAACTGGGAGAGAAATGAATACGCGGTTATTAACACGTGGATGATGAGACGGGTAAAGCTCATATGAGAAGTCAGGAGAATACAGTGTAAGTGGATTACAGCGCCAAAAACATGGAGGGGGCGCGTCACCAAAACAACCACTCGTGCTGCACTGTTTACACTATTTCTTCCTCTAGCTGACGAGTCTCGGTTAATGACAGACGCGTTAATGATAATACCCGGGTATAACACTAATACATGGATTTGTATAGAAACTGAATTAAAAACAACTCCGTGATTAGCTTGCTAGCCCGTTAGCAAAGAATGATTCCATTCCAATGTTTTTTTTTTATTATGTTAAAATCATCATTATAATTATGATATGAATCGTGTTGTCATCTAATATAAGTGATTTATGCGCACTATTTTTAAAAAGCAGTTAAGTGCTCAAATGATCGCTGGTAGGGGCACGCATGCGCCTGCTACACCGCCCACCCCGGACCGAGCCGCCCGAAAACAAACACGGAGGAGGAGGAGGGGAAACGCCGGCCATCCGCGCGCTGCACAACAAAGACAACAGCAGCACCGAGTAACTCGGCCGGAGGATGCGTGCAGAAAACAGGTAAAATACGGAGCAGGACCGCGCCATTCGGCACACGGCATACATCAAACGCAAGAGGGTAGACACGGGAATCTGTACGTGTGCTTAAAATGGCAAAGTGTGACATTTAAGCCACGCGGAACTCCGTCAATGACACCCGAAATTTTAGGCGCGCACTTTGGATCAAGGGAAACGCAAGACAAGATGGCGCGCGCGCTTTTGCGCGAGCCGCCGCACAGTATCGCTTATTTATTCCGTGCATTAATGCACAGACGCGAGTTTTTTTGTAAACCTTCGCATGCCCGGGATATTCCGCCACACGTCTGTCGCTGCAATGTCCCTTTTAAATCGCTAAATCCCTTACCTTTGAGAGATTTTCTAGGAGTCCTGTAAAGGCTTTGCTCTATTCGATCCGGACCCGCCTCCGCCTCTCCCTCCCCACCGACTCCGCCATCTTGTATCGGCCACTCGGACCTGGGTAGTGCGCATGCGCGAGTTCAGTCGTCTCGCAGTCCGCCACATGTCAGCAGTGCGGAGCCATTTGCAGAAGGGCAGCGGAGGAGCTCTGCGCGAAATTTATTTTATTTCATGTATTTGTAAAGAAAAAATGTTGTTTTTAATGTTAGGTATTGATTCTAGGTAGTTTCCGGATACCTAAGGAAATATGTTGTGTTATTTGAGTTAACTCAGACCAAGGGAATGTCCTTTACGAAAGCAATTATAAACTGCCAAGGTAGGTAGGCTAAAGAGATGAATTTGTAAATATGTACATGTATGTAAATAAACTAAATGTTTAACTGTATACTTTTACACGACATATTAACCAATTGTTTTAAACATTTGTCTAAATGTATGTATTTTAATAAAGCATTAAAAAGTAAATGTGCATTTTGTGTCTGTAAGATGGTGCCACCTTGTATTTAAGTTACAGCGGGTAAATTTATATGAAGACATGTAAGCTGGGTAAAATATTAAAATATCTGGTTATGTTTCCATGTGCACCTTATTATTGCTGACCTGATCAGGATGCAGGTCTAAAATAATTTCTACATTTAGTACTTTTTTCTATTTGAGCGGAATTTGTAAGTCAGTATATGAAAATGTTTTTTCTTTCTTCATCATTCTGAAGCAAAGGGACGAATAATATTCATGTAAGCAGGAGTAGGCTTAACACAAGCCATTTCTGTAGTAGAGAAGTGAGTTAGAATATATTGAAAACCAACAATGTAATTACTAGCTACTTTTAAAAAAAGAAGAAGAAAAAAAAACAATTTGTGGAAGCCTGTAATTTTCTTTGCTTGATCTTTACAGATGCAAGTCAAAATGCACCACCTATCAGTGGTTAAAAAAAGGTTGGTCCTTCCAAGAATTCATGGAACAGATTAAAGGGTCACTTCCATGATTAAAGGACAGTTAAAAGTAAAATTGCCACTGTTTTTTGAAAAAGTAAAAGAGTAAACATGACAACCGGATATTATCCAGATAGAAGTAGATAAATAAATAAAGAGAGGTCGAAAGTCGTATAGCAGCTGTACAAGCAAATAGCTCTAGTAGCTGTAGGAAACCAGGGTAACTACAGTATCTGTAAGTTTACATGCAACATTTTTTAAAGGCAAAAATTTATTTATTGTCATTTAACCACAAAAAAAATCAGGCTGTCCACACTTAATGCTCTCTTGAAAATTCCATTTGAAGTAAATGTTAATGCACCCCATGTGTGTTTTCAAAAATTACTGTCATTATTGCAACCACAAAGTCATACGACATCAGGCAAGCGTGGGACCACCCTTTTCCCTGAACCACCCCATATAAACTGTCCTGGCATGAAAGGGTCAACAGAAGGAGGAAAAATTCGGAAGGAGAGAATCGGGATTAGAAAGCACTTGACAAGCTGCTGAGGAATTCTTGAGTGAAGAGGAATACAAAAAGCTTCTTCATCCAGAAGGCCATACACCGTTCCTTCCTTCCTGTAAGTATTGAACAGAATTGTGAATGCTTTGGGAAATATTGTAGGGAGAGCATTCATGCTTCATTATAATTCAGGAAAATTCTAATTATTTTTATCTTGGGTCTTGTGTTGGGGAGTTTCATCAACATTAGCAGTACAATTGGAGATGAGTCAGTGGTAGTTGCTGTTTCATTTTAGTAATAGGGTTTTTCATCAATTAGCAGAAAATATTCATTGAAATTTTTTATGTTGGTTTTCAATGAATAGTTTTGCTTAGTTATGTTTAAATTAACCAAGTATTAAATCCATAGGAAAATTATCCTTGGAAATATATTTTTTTAATGATCCATAAAAGCATCTAGAAAAGCATCACCCACTTGTACATGATGTATTTTATTCAAATGAAAGCAACATAACATTTACTATAATTAAAGTGTTTTTGATGCTTATTTTCTTTTATATATACAAAATTGTTTTTTACCTATTGTTAATAATAAATCTTTCCTACAGATCCTTAACAGTTTTGTTTCATTAAGCATTGGTTTTTCTCAGGAATTTTCGCATCTTTAAAGAAAATGCTCCCCCAGAGCTTAAAGGGACTATTACGGGGCACTGACCCGAAAAGCAGATCATTTGTTTGTGAAGAGCAGAACACCCTGCCACATCTGCTGCAAACATTTTTTTGTGTGTGTTCGCTCAAAGCAGCCTAGAATGGGAGCATTTTTGATGTAAACATTTAGTGGAATGAGGACATGGAGCACAATAACATGGCTGTTACAGAAAATGTGGGTAAAATGTAAGAACACTGGCAAACTTTAATTTTAATAAAGAAAGCTGATAATATTTATATATAACCTGGAACTTTGTTCCATTTAGGGCCCACATTTATTTTAGCCCTGTTCTTGGCCACCATGGGGGTTGCGTAATGCATGTGACAAAAGTTGTTCTAGATTTCCAAGTAATTCTGGAGTGCTATGACGTCCTCTGCTGAAATCTCTAACAAAAAGGGAGTAGAAATTGTACAACCCCTATTCAGAAGAGCCCTTTCCCGGCAGACCTTGAGGTCAGCAATGTCATAAAACACTCTGCTAGACACTTTGTTTTGATTCTGTCTATTCATCTGGATATTTTGAGTGGCAGAAGACAGCTACACACTCCACTACACACAAGCATGGCAGAGAATCAATTAAAATGTAGTTTAAATATAGCTGCATATAAGTCACAATGCATTTGGACAGAATTAGAGCAATTTTGCCAAGTAGAATGGGCAAACACATGGCCTTGCAAAAATATTCAACCCCTTAAAAAATAATCAGATTCATGTGGTTTACATAATACACTAGTTTACATAAGGCATTTACACAAATTCTACCAGCTGGTGTTTTACAAACCAAAAAACCCCTAAGGTAAAAAAAAAAAAAAAAGGTATGTTAAAAATGTGTTCTTTTTCAGCAGATAAAAAAAATGCTGCTAGCTTATGTGTTCAACCTTTTTGATAAAGAACATGGTAGAAACCCCCTTTTCTGCAAAAACAGCTTTAAGTCCCATTCTTCTTGCCCATTCATCCTGTCAGATTTGGTCCTGGTCCTTCAGGCTGTTTGGATGTTTGGTGACTGCAATTTTCAAACAGTGCCACAGAGTCGTAAAAGATTCAGATCTGGACATTGACTTGACTCCAATGTAGAATATTTTTATCTATTTATATATTTTTTAACGCCTCCTGCATTTCTTAGCCTTTGAGTTTGTGATTGTAAACACCTTTTAAAAGTCATCAACTTTGTTTGAATACAAGTGACACACATTGTTCTAGCCACTATTTTTACTGCCTAACAATATGCTTTTAAAATCAAAATCATTATTTTCAGCAGATCTTAAATAAATAAAAACTAAATAAAAAAATGCATAAGGATTCAACCCCTTTAGACTAATACTTGGTATAAACACCTTTCTGCAGTAACAGCTTCAAGTCTTTAGAATTAAGTTTCCAAAATCTTTGCACTGTTTGGGAGTGAATTTTGCCCATTCTTCCTGCTGGATTTGCTCTATATTCTTTTGGTTGGTTAGATCTTGTTCGTTAGATGAAATTTGCAAACAGAGCCACAAATTCTCTGGACATGACTTCACCCCTGTAGAACATTCACCACTCCTACACTGCCTTGGCCTTGTGGTTGGGACAGGAAGGTGGTTTCTCCCAAGCCTATATATTTACTTATTTATTTATTGTTTATTGTTTAGCAGACTGAAACTTTTTTTTAAATATATATCCCCATGTATTTTGCTCCACCCATATTTCACTGTGGGCATGGTGTTAACTGGAGCATGTGTTAGGACTACACCCCACTTACCACTTTGAAACTCTCAATCTTGGTCTTATGACACAAGAAAAAAAACCTGGTCACATGTTTTTTCTTGAGCAGTGGTTTCTTTCTCGCTAAAGCATCCATAAGATCCTCAATTATACAGAGTTCTTGAATTGGTTGTCTGGTGCACCTTCACTGCTCTCTCTTGGCCACCATACCGGTCTGTCTGTCTTGTTTGTGAGTTGAGTTTTGAGAGACAGGTTTGTTTACAGTAGGTAATGGCTTTGCCTGCATGGTGTGAAGCATCTTACACATCCACACTATTATTACAACAGTTCTTATTACGATGTGCATCTTCTAAGATATAATTATGCGCCCCCTCCGGAATGATAAAATTTTATTAACCTACAGTATCATTAACTTGCTTAGAAAGCCTATTAGCTTGTCATTTTCAATCTTTCCTTTAATTTGACTAAAGCATTTCTTTCTTCAGAAACTGCTTTTTTAAACATTTTATCTGAAGTATGATATATTTTTATTTCTGTAAGTATATCTTTCATCTGGAGCTTCTTAAGAATTTGAATACATTGATTTCTTTTAATACATATAATAAACTTTGAAATTGTTAATTTTGACTTTACTGTAAGAGAATTTGCAATAAAATATTGTCAGGAAGAGGTTCTGTAGAGTATGCAGACAAATCTTACAAAGTCCCTAATTTTGAATACATATTCAACTTCAAATTCATAATTTCAGAAGGGTCAATTGTTTCCCGAAAACAATTAAGGAGACTTGAAATGAGTTAAGAACTGTCCAACACATTCTTAAAACCTATAAGTACTGTGATGAACCTTCAACTTTGTGGAAGAAATGTGGTCATAAAATTTGATGAATTGGGGTCAGAAATCTGGCTGATAAGGAAGTGATCAAATACTTATTTGACACAGTAATTCACAAATAAATTGTTAAAAAAAATGTGATTTCCGGATTTTTCTTTTTAGATTCTGTCTCTCACAGTGGAAATGCACCTATGCTTAAAATTGTAGACCCTCCATGATTTCTAAGTAAGAGAACTTGCAAAATCACAGGGTGATCAAATATTTATTGACCTCACTGTATATATAAGCAGAAATTCTGTATGTTTTTTTGCCCAGGTGTGTCATAGGTGTTCCGCGCCGAATGTAACAGTAGGCACCTTTTAGGTCATAACCAGCTTTTATGTCATATTATGACATAATTTGGCTGGCGTTACATTGGAGCTGCATGAGGAGCCGCAGAGAATTGACCACATAGGATGGGTGGGAGGGTCTGGTGTCTTGGATAAACCTCATTGCAAAAACGTGTATGTCAGGCCAAGCTCATAGCTCCCGGATCAGACTGCAGAGCGTCTACAGTGATGGTGCATATGAGGGAATGAAACTCCTTATCAGACCGCAATGGATCTTCAGGGCTAGCACATACTGTACGATCTGCAGGTTCTGCTGAAACATTGGAGCAGCATGAGGAGCGTCAGCTCCATTCGCTGGTTTTATCAGTCCTTAATTCTGCCTGTCATATTGTGCTTCCTACTGTTATATTCAGTGAGGAACACCTGTGACGCACCCACAGAATAGCATAAAACGTTGACGCTGCCTCCTTCTATATAGAGCGACCGACCGCTACTAGATGCTCCATGCACCAACAATCACAGGCTCACATCTAGGGCAGTTTTACTAGGCAGGTTTTTGAAAAGTTCAAAATTTTGGAAAACCAAGAGAAATCCCACACAGGCATGGAGAACATGCGAAACAGGGCGATACTAACCCAACCTCAAGATTAAACTGGAGAACATGGACCTGGAAGAGGCTGTGTTAAACATTCTGTTACAATTCCTCCTGAATTAGCTAGTATCATACTGTAGTTTTATAATTTACTTTTAAACAACAAACATTTATATACCTCTCGACAGCTCTGTCTCTAAAGTATGCATGCAAAGAACATGCATGCAAATATTACTAGTACTAAAACATATAATATAATATTTCTGTCTATTTAAAGAACTTGAATCATACACATGAAATGTCATTCTGAAAGAATGATTCTTACACAGCAATCAAAATGTGATACCATCTAGATTTTATTGAAATCTTTGCAGAGAGAGAAAGTGCAAAAGTCCTTTGAAAGAATATTCACATCACTATGACAAAATATTTGAAAAGAGGAACCAGAACACAGAAGTAAGGCTGTTACATTTGGAAATGTCAAAGTATTTTTTTTTTTTGAGAAGGAGTTTAAATAACTATACATTTGGTAAAACTGGTAATATGTGTAATAACAAAAGTGAGAACAAAATCATCATCCATGTAGCCTAAAGAAATATCACAACCAATCAGAAAAGAGAAAGTCTGGTTAGCCTCCCTAAGATACTATCAATTAGGACAAACATAAATGTAGTTTAAAAAGACATGCATAAACAAGTATGTACTGTACATGATGAAATATACAGAATAAGAGTAAGTGAGAATAGTTTTTTTTTTCAGTTGATATTGCAAATATACTTTCTTAAAACTAGTTCTACAAAATAGTATTCTTTCCAGACTGTTGCCCCAGTGTGCTATATGTGAGTGTGAATGCTGTGTGCATGAATGGTAGTTGACGGCGATGGTGCACTAACCCCACTGTGATACCTAAAGTAACTTGGACTAACATGACCATTAACATTAAGAAGAATATATGCCCATGTGTTTCTGTTAGAGTGAAGTCTACTCTACACTGTACATGTCGTAAAGTGTGTCATGTGCACAAGTTAAACACCCTTTCTTCTAAATGATTTGTTCATGGATTATGTTCATGAAATATTTATGAAAAATATAAGTGTTTTCTTAAATGTCATAATGCCAAATAGACATATTTACAGGTATTTTAGGCAGTAGTTTCATCTCATGTTCCATTGTTATGTGGTTTATATAATCACTGTCTGAAGAAAATACGCATACAGGGATGTTACTCTATAATTTTGTGTTCATAATACTCTCCAAAGACTAGACCATGTAATTGTGCTTTTCTGCTTAAAACCATCTTCAGCGCAAATGCAGCTGGTCATGACTGTTCTTAACTAAAAGTTAAGAGGAGAAAAACTGCTCTGTAATTTATATTTTACAAACTGAAATCCATGACTCATTCTAAGATTTGTTCTTCTGTTACGATTTATAATTTGCACACATGAGCTTCATAAGCATTTGCCCGAAACACCTCCTCTTGGTGACTGGCTCAGTTTTGCCGATCCCCTTTGTTCGTCTTGATCATCCTGCTCAGTGGCGAGTTGGTTGGGATCTTGGGTTTGAGTGGGTGGGTTGGGAGGTGGATAGGAAGGTGGGGGAATGGTGAGGTGTGGTAGAGAGGGCATGGTTGGCCGTGGAGTGGTAGGAAGAGGTGGTGGAGTAGAATGGTCTTGAGAGGAACGGTGACGAAATGAAGGAGAGGACTGAGCGCTTTTTGCTCTTGGCAGACTCTCAGGACAGTCCCTAAAGTGCTCCAGTAGGGAAGGCATGTCGCCTTCAATCTTCTCAAGTACAGCTGCCATTTGCTTTTCTATCTGTTCAATCACGCTGTCCATTTGCCAATCGGTACTGGCATCCCCTTCTTGTAGATCTTCGTATGCTGCCCCACTGCTGACAGAGTAAGGAGAACAATATGGATTCCTAAAAGCAGCACCATGGCTTGTATCTCTCTGCTCTTGCACATACACAGTCTTCTTTTGCCCCAAACTTGAAGAAGCAATACTAGCATGCAAACTGTGTGCATGCCTTCCTGACTTGTCTCTTCCGTCTTCTTCCTTCTCCCCATCTCCAGGACTAGTGTCTCCTATTGTGCCAGGACCTACCTGTCCCTCCGCTACTGTCTCAGGGAGTTGGGTCTGACACCAGCTTCTGGGGGATTTTTCTTGCTTACCTGCTGCCTCTGCCTTCTCCTCATTTGCTACTGCCTGTTCCTTCTCAACAGTTGGACTACCAGCCTTGGGACCATGCCCTAACCCATGGTCCAGAGACAAGTTAGCAGCCATTCTGCGACGGCTATCAGGTGTTACTTTCTTGTCTGTGGCTTCTTTGTCTGTAGTACATTTACCTCTTGGCCAGTCAAAGGGTTTCGTGTATGCATTAGGGGTGGGTTCCTTGCATGTCTCTGGTTTTTCTTGCCCCAACATAGCTTCCATTTTGTGAGAGCCATCCACAGTTGCTTTCTTTTCAACCACCCTATTTTGCTCTTCCACTTGTGTCTGGGTTGCGGAGTTTGTTTGTGCCAGTGGCTTTGACGTGTCTAAATTTGTGCTCCCTTGCATCTCCCTTTCCTCTTGCACTTTTCT
>JAOVVB010000016.1:8669759-8683517 GCA_028570985.1 Heterobranchus longifilis
ATTTACACATTAAGTTTACTGAAAGTAAAAACAGTTGAAAGTCAGAGGACGTTTCTTTTTTTGCTGAGTATATATGATGATATTATATCATTTATTATGATACAAACAAAAACAACCATAAAAAACATGTAATCATACAGTATGTATCTGTGCTATTTCAGCTAAATATGTGACTTTTCTTTTGCTCTGGCATGTTTGTATAGTTGGTTAAAATGAAATTAATGAATTCAGTTTTTTACATAATTTTGTGCTGGGTACGTCACATTTTTAAGGGCTACAAGGGATTTTGTTTATTAAATGTGGCTTGCGCACATGTATTTATACTTGTTCAAAGCACGTCTCAGATCTCTTGAAATGGTTTATGCTATTAGACCTGCTGCAAATGCGTCTTATGTATTTTTTAAGTGGAGAATTTCTGAACATAAATTCGCTTTCATTTTGTAAAAGGAAAATTTACACACCTTACAATGATTGATTATATATTAGTATATTAATTGTATTTTAACACAGCCTTTTCCAGAATTTTCCAGAAGGAAGAATACCAACTCTGTTCAAACAACAAAGGATTTTGAGTAGTTAAATGACATCTAGTCGGATCTTTTATCCATGAAGTCTTGACCAGTATAAAAATAATATTGATGAAGTTAATTGTTAGTTTAATAACTAAGTCAATTAGGTAAATGTTATGTTTATTTTGTTGGTACAGACTAAAATGAAAATGCCAGCAATTTTTTGTTCATGATTTTAATGGAACAATAACAACATATGCAAAATGCAAGAAAAACTGCAATAACATTTTCCAAAATTAATAATAATGATACAGACACATTCTTTAAAAAAAAAAAAAAAAAAAACCTTGTCCAGTCATCTGTACACAAATCCTGGCTCTTGTAGAAAAAAAAAATCCACATACCATTTAAAGTTTAAAGCATAACATGCTTTTTTTTAAATGGACTAGGTGTTTAGCTTTTTAACTAAAAAACTACATTTTGATTGATTTTGCTGTATTTACAGTAAATGTTCAACCAGTCTATGGTGGATAAATTACTTCTAAAGTGCCAGTCTGTGACCTCGATCAGGAGGTTTTTGATCAGAGGTTAGCTCGTGGTCCTGATCCTGTCTTTATCCCCCAGTATTAAGGTGAAAGAGCTGAGTCTGACTGCAGATATGAGTTTCCAGCCTGTAGACGGACTGCAGTTTGATGTGCAGAACTCATCTATCACCCTCAACTTCCAGAGACGTGTGATCTACTGGTTGTTGTAAGTTTGTATTGTAATGCTTGCTTTTGCTCAGAGTAAACCATTTGTCCTTGATGAAGTCTTTGCTTAATCAGAATACTTTACTTAAAATTAATTGGTCACTGATCAGGAATTAATGCTTGATTTTCCACCAATATTAAGCAGGAATTTGATTCTCAATAAATTGGCGCAAATCTCAGCTGACGGACATCTCTTGTCTTTATCAGACAGGATGATGGTGCCATTAATGCCTCTGCAGACGGCGTATACATCAACACCACTCTCCATCTTGCCAAGGATGATGAGGGCCGTCTGAAAATCGCCAACGTCAGCTGTGATGCTTCTATCGCCAAGATGAAGGCCAAGTTTGGAGGGACTTTTGGGTACTAACTACAAATTATTACATTTCCTAGTTATAGCTTTACACCTTAATCTGATTGCCAGCCAATGCCCAACCCCAGCCTAGGAATGCAGGCCCTCCTTAGTGCCTGTCCCAAACTCTGTGTCAAGTTGTATGTGTGGATCAAGCAGTCTGCTTTGGTGGACCTTTAATGAGAGCAGCTGAAAGTACAACAAAAATGTCTATTTTCATATCACAAGCTTGATATTCATGTTCAGCTGTCATAGAAAAATGGTTTTATGTTTCAGTACCAGTACCAGCAAAAAGTGGATTATTTTCCTGTAACAGTCAAATAGATAAAATGTTGCATTTCTCTTATACCACAGCAATTTACCACTGTTGATTGTCCTATTAATTAATGTTGTTCTAACAGTATGTTGTACATTTTATCAGTTAAATTGAAATAAATATAATTTTATTTGATGTTGGCTGCAAAGCAGTTCTGGAAGCTATTAAGATCTATCTTACCCCCCACCCCCCCTCACTTTCTTTAACTCCCTCCCTATCTCCAGTCTCTCCTCTTCCCATGACAGAAACCTTACGGCTACAAAACACTGACATGCAAGACTCCATCTACTAAAAAAATGTGTTTAAGAAAGCCTCATCATATCAAACATTATGTTTTTTAGTTAAATAAGAACAGTTTTTTTTTATTATGAGACTTGGATTATGTGTAGGTCCATGTGAATGAGCTGTTACTACGTATAGACATGATAATGCATTAGAACAAGCTGCTATTTAATTTTTTTTAAATCGACTGCTTATGACTATCAGTTTGAGAATTCCAATATGCTCAAAGAATTTTGATTTCAATACGCATTTTTATTTTCACAGGAGGGTTTACGACTTCGTTGCCACTTTTCTGACCACAGGAATGCGCTTCATATTAAATCGGCAGGTTTGTCATGCTTAAGATTTCTAGGCAGAATTTTTATAAGAAAAAATACTACATATTACCAAAATTTGTCTACTTATTTTAGATTTGCCCTGCTCTGAATCATGCTGGTCTAGTGTTGATCAACCAATTTTTGGAGACGATTCCAGGTCAGATTGCACTTTTGAGTGTTTTGTTTGTTTGCTTGCTTGTTTCTTGCATCTGCGTGATCAGTGTAGAAACATACTGGAAAAGATTAGGAGTCCTAAGCATGAATGTTTGTGCTTGTGCAGTGCGTGCAGAAGTGGATAGTTACATTGGCATTGATTACTCACTCTTGAGTGACCCAGTGGTTACCGGCAGCAGTCTTGATATGGATTTCAGGGTAAGTGGTTTGCTACCAATGATGTTAATTGATCATGGACAGTAAGTCTCACTTCAGGAGCATGTCCTTGCTGAATGCTAGTCATTATCAAAGAAAGTCATAGGATTTTTCAGAGTGAATCTTTCTCTCCGTAGGGGATGTTCTATGAATTGAAGAACGAGAATGACACTCTGGAGAATTATTCTGCAAATCCAGGGTTGAACGAGTACAGCCGCATGATATATATGGCTCTCTCAGAGTACTTCTTTGACAGTGGACTCCATTCCTATTTCAAAGGAGAGGTGTTTCGGATGCACATAGCGAATGAGCGAGTAAGATTACACACAGGATTCACTATTTTATATTTAAGACAAGGATCTTGAGTTACCTTGTTGAATTACTTTCAGATGCCAAAAGACTTGGAGATGCTTCTCAGGACCTCCTACTTTGGAGCAATCATGCTTATGGTGAGGGCTTTTTGAATATGTAATAATAATAATAATAGAGGCGGCACAGTGGCTTAGGGGTTAGCACTGTTGCCTTGCACCTACAGGGTTTGGGTTTGATTCCCGCCTCGGGGTCTGTGTGCTTGTTCTCCCTATGCTTGTTGTGTTTCCTCTGGTTGCTCCGTTTTTCTCTCACACTCATGCAAGTTATGCTAATTGGCATATTGACGGACATACAAGAAGTCAGAACCCCAACTTGTAATGAACCATCTGTTTTTTGTTCTTCTTTAGAATCCTGCTCTGATGGATGCACCGCTGTCTCTTGAGATGGAGGTAACATCAGCTCCTAAGTCTACCATCACGACAACGGGGGCTATGGTAGCCGTACATGCTGGTGTCAGGGTGCTGATCCTACCTCCAGGAAAGTCACCTGTTCAGCTCAGCAGTATGACCATGGTATGGATTTCTCATAATGCGTATAAATCATAAAAACAAAAGATCTTTTACACTTCCGACTATAGAAAGGATTTAATGTCAGATAGTAATGCAGTGGGAGAAAAATGTTAATATAGCTTAAGGCTGTGAATGCATTTCAGCATGCTTGAATTCAACACATTAATAAATGCCTGTGTTTCTAGGATAGAATCCTCTCAGTTTCTTACCATAATGTAATATAAAATGTTTTGCTGTATGGGCAGGAGTCCAAACTCAATGCCAAAGTGTACATGAAGGAAAAGAGACTGGCTATACAGCTGGACCTGAGAAGGTATATGAAGCCTTAACATTCTGCCATCTTCCTTGGGTTTGTATATATACACTATTTATACAGGAGAGTGTTTAGACCCCATCAGTTTTTGCACTTGGTTGTGATTGATTTTTAAATGGGTTAAGTTTACTTTGATCTACTCCCAGTAACCCATAATGGGTTACGGTTTTACACATTTTTGCAGTTTTTTTGGCAATGAAATTCTGAAACCTCCTATTTTGGTAAGTCTTCATACCATTTATAGAAATTGACAGCAATTATAGCTTTGAGTATTGTTGCATTTATCTTTATAAGCTTTGGAGAACTGTTTTTTGATAGTTTCTCCTATTCTTCCTGTCAAATCCTATAAAGCTCAACCAACTGAATCAAGAGTGTCTGTGAACTTTAATCTTCAGGCCTCTCTATTGATTTGCTATGGATTTATTCAAGGCCACTCTCCAGAAGCCACCCTAATGTTGCCATGGCAGTGGGTTTCAGGTTGTTGTTGTGCTGGAAGGTAAACTTTTGTCCAAGTCCAAAGTGTACACTCCAGAGCAGGTTTTCTTCAAGGACCACTCTGAATTTGGCTGCATTTATTCTTTTAATCTTTGAGAATCTCAGTTTGCAGTACTGTAGGGATCATATTAGCTAGTTATGGAACAGTAACTTTTTTCCACAAAAATAGCAACTTAAGGCACAGTCAAATACATTTACTTACCATACCAGGGAATCTTCCTTCGCCTGCCATGCGAAAGGCCCATGCGAATTGGCTTTTGTCTGGCCACTATATAATACAGGGCTGATTGATAGAGTATTTATGATTGTTGTCTTTCTGGCAGGTATGCCATGCAGAGCATGCCTAAAACTCTGTTAGAATGATAGTTAGTGTCTTGGTCATCTCCCAGACCAAAGACCTTTCATTCATTTACAGATTCCAGTTACCACTATGCACCTGGGAACAATTAAAGCTTTAGGAATGGTTTTATACCCTTGCCCAGATCTGTATCTTAACACAATTTAATCATGAATGTCTGCAGAGTTCCTTGGCTCTTTATAAGCATATAAACCATTTGCTGAAGTGATGGAACTCAAGTGGCTATAACAGAGTCTTGACCTCAACATCATTGAGAAGCTTTGGGATAAACTGGTACGCTCTGCCACAGGACTCCCCACCCAATATCAGTGCCTGATCTCACTAATGCTCTTGTTACTGAATTGGCAAATTCCCACAGCCATGTTCCAATATCTAGTGGAATGCCTCCTCAGAAGAGTGGAGATATTAAAACAGCAGAAAAGGGAATAAATCTTGATTGTGATGTTCAACAAGCACATTTTGGTTAGATAGTTAAGTGAGGAAAGTAAGAGAGAAGACAGTAGTCACTCATAAAAAGTTGAAGGATAACTTGAATGCAGCAGAAACAACAACCAATAACAACAGGCAACAGACTGCACCACAGTCATCTAACTAATAAAAAACTTTGGCAGACATTTAGATCACCATATTTGGAGAAAGAGTAGTTGCACATATGAGCCCAAGAACATCATATCCACAGTAAAGAAGTTGAAAGTTTTAGTAAGAAAACGATTCCAAAAATATAAAACAAATAAACATCAGCCGGGATGACGCAGACCTCATGAATGACCTCCAAGATCTCCAGATCTCATCTGCACACTGGAGGACTTAAAGGCACCGATTCAGGAGGTTCTCAGAAATATCCCAATCAACTTCCATCCCTGGCTGTTTGAGGAAACTGGTTAAAGATTTTCTTCTATTTTCCTATGTAATAAAGTGCGTGTACAATTTGTTCCAATAAATTGCATAAATTTATATTGGAGGTATGCAGTGAAAGTACACTGCCTTGTAACAAAAAAAATTTACACACACTAATAAATCATGGATCCTCTTTAAGGGTTGATTGTGGAGCACATTCCATAACATCTTTTCCATCCAGAGTTGTATTAATTTTTGGCCGGGATATTGTATTGATGAGGGTAGAGTCAAACCTCCATATAAAGTCTTCTCCAGCACATCCCGAAGACTTTTAATAAGTTTAAGGTCAGGACTCTGGGGTGACCAATTCATGTGTGAGAATTATTCCTCATCCTCTTTCACAAATTGAACCTGATGAATCTTGCCATTTTCATGTGGGAATATGTCCATGCCTTCACCAAGCATTTAAGTGATCTTCATTGTTATTACTAAAGTAATAAACCACAAATGTATTATAAATCAGAAGCTTTTAATTTAATAATCCCATAAACATATTACATTTCCACAAACATAATAGCAACTGTGATTACGTTTGTGAGATTATTACATGAAAAGTTGTAGACTTGTATGACTTTTTTTTTTTTTTGGGCTGTCATTACGTTAGCGTGTGTTACACAAATACCTTTCCTCCACTTAGGTGACAGTTCACCACGCGCCATTATCCTTTCAGATTTTAATTATGTGTTGGAAAGTTCTTAACCCAATCCTAGTACTTTTAGATCTTATTAGTTGTTTTCTTTTGCTTGATTCAGGCCTATAATTTGACCAATCTGAAATGGCAACTTATATTTATTTTTTTGAGCCAGGCAGTGCAGATTTCTAATGTAATAAACTGTTACAATCTTACAGTCCGAATGTTTGGATAACACGTTTTCTGCTTTTAGGTTTAAAATCTTTTCTAACCAGTCTGCTTTGGAGTCATTAGCGGTAAGAGACTATTTAATGCTAAGTTTACTTTTGGTTTCAATTATTGCCTCATGAAGATTTTAGAATAAAAGCTTATATTTGCTGGTTTCTGTCTGAATCTACACAATTTACAGCTGATTCCTCTGCAAGCACCACTGAAGGCTCTGCTCCAAATGACCATTGTGCCACTTTTAAACAGTAAGGGATATACAATTTTATTCGTAGTTTCCAGTGCATTATTTACATGCTTTACATATTTACTAAAAAAAAAAAAAAAAAACACAATGCTGATATCTGTATGTTTAATTGTTCTGTTATCAAATTTCTGTTTGTAAATTTAGGTTGAATTTTACAGTGGGCCTAAAGTATATGCTTTTTTTAAATATATTTTTTTAATTAAAGATGAACCATAAAGATTTATAAACTCAGAATCCTGTTATACTGAACTTCCAGTCTCACACAGTATGAATGCAGATCAATCCCTGCTATCCGTTTTCACCCAAATGGGGATGGGTTCCCTGTTGAGTCTGGTTCCTCTCACGGTTTCTTCCTACTGCCGCTGTCGCCGTCGGCTTGCTCATCAGGGACAATCTTATCATTTTGATTCATACACGTTCACATCTCATACAAACTTAAATAATTCTTTTGAGTGTGTAAAGCTGCGTTGCAAAAATGTCAATTGTTAAAAGCGCTACACAAATAAAATTGAATTGAAATTTAATTGAAATAAACATGTTCAAAATGGGTAGAGGTAGAAATGCCAATACCATCGATGTGGTCTCTGAATTCTGGCTCTAATAGTTCAACATGACTTGAGAGTGATCTCAACTGGGAACGCACTCAGGACTTTTGTAATTTTTGTTTATTAATCCTCTGAAATTTCTTATTATCTTGATAGGAGCTCCATTACACAAAAAACTAGTCAATCCATCAAGATCCCTAAACAGACAGTTATTGGGTACCTCTTATTGTATGTTAATAATTCTTGGTCTTTGTGATGTGAGGAACCCCTCATGCCCAAGCAAACTTCTTTTCAATTTTGATGAAGCTTAACCATCATGGAAAGGAAAGTTTTCAAAAGAAAAAAACCCTTCAAACCAGAATACCATCTTTTGCATTGGACTAAATGTTATTTAAAAAAAATGTATACAGCCAAGTATTGTAATGATTAAACATGGAAATTGCTTTATTTTTTCTTTCACTTGCAATGGAAGATTACACTAAGAGAGGAGTACAGATCCCTCTGCCAGATGGAATCGACCTGGTGGAAGACGTGGTAGAATATCACAATGTAAGTTATGACAAATTCTGCCTTTTGATCCAAATTTCACTGCACATTAATCTACTCTCATTATTAACCTAACCTCTGTGACCTTGCAGGGCTACATCACTATTGGAGCGAATCTCCATTTCCGCAGTGGTCTGAAGCAGCTGATTGAGAACACGTCATCTTAAAAGCCTGACAAATATTTAACTTTTTATCTGTTTGCATTTTGTGAATTTATTTTCACTTCATGTCATAGTCAACGCCCACATATTTTACAGTCTGCACTAAACGTTAACATAGATTATCTTAACAGATCTTGTGTTCTTGGTTGTAGCTACATTTAACATGCATGTTGTTTTCTAAGTATAAGTATTCACTACTGGATCACTAAGAAACCTGCATCTACTTCACACTAGTTTAAATAACAGTATTACAGTAACAAGAGGTTGGTAACCAAAAATGGACTTGCTTGGAGCCACTGGTGTTAGAAAAGCAGGTTTAAGTATTTTGCCCAAAAACATATACAAGTGTTGCTTGATCGTTTTAACATTTTATTAAAAACAAATGAATGGGCAAAAACTATGCCATGTTCACTTACCAAATCTGGATGATAATACTACTAGTCCCTGTCCTATAAGACGTGCACTATATCTAGTGCACTTCTTACAGTTGTCCCACAGAAAAGACTCCACTACCTTACCCGAGAGCCAATCAACTGTTTATTGAAATTAAATACAACTTTTTCCTGACTACTGGAGCCTGAATGTTAGACAAAGATATTAAATCATTCAAAAAATTTTTTTTGGTCTATGATTTTGTCTGTGCCTATAAGGCCTAGTCCACATGTACACAGGTTTTTTTTCCCCTTAAACTTTGTAGTAGGATCAAAACTCTCTCAAAGCATTTATCCACAGGAAGATGCAAAAACACTGTCAAAACATGCCAAACCTGCACATTATGATTAAACCTCAACTAAGGCAATGCTGGGAAATTAGAAGCCTTCTGAAACTTTTATGTACTCTCCCCAAGTATGCCACACTGACAAACACAGGAAATACAATGCATGCACGCTCTTGCAAGAAAAAAAATATGCAGTTTTTCCTGTCCACACAGAAAACTTGTAAAAATATCTTCTCAAACGAGTTTTCCACAAATGTCTGTTTTCCGTGACCTAAAACGCACAAACTTCATGTGAAAACGAAAGGACAAACAAATAAATTGTGTGACCAAGGCCTAATTAAGTGAAAAAGTTCATGTGTTTTGTTAATTAAAATAATATCAATTTATTTTCATAGAAAAATCATGGACAAAGAAGAATGGAGAAAGAAAAAAGTGATTGTAAAGGCACAAACAGTTTCATTTAGAAATTCAAAGCAAATTAAAGCAACCCTGAGCAACTGGAGAAAACTAGTACTGTTACTATATTCATTTTGGTTATGCATTTCTTCTTGTGACATTTAAGTACTAATCCCTTTTGCCTGATTTAAAATTTGAATGCAAAACCCGATGAGAAACAAAGAATCGTTTAAACAGTTGAACATTAAAACCAGACTTGTCAGTCCAGAATTAGCAGCTACTACAGTTAAACAGCTCATGTCAGGATTATGCAAGTCTGTTGAGGCAAAACGGTAGCACAGCAGTCTATTGTTCACAATCCGTTTACGTTCAACCACAGTTAGCAGGGGGAAGGCGAAAAAATGAGTGATTGCTCTACAAGACGGAGTGTTCCACAGTGATTCAGTGCAAATTCCAACCCAATAGTTCAGAACATGTATGAACGTTAGTACGGCTGCTTCGTGATGAAACGGCTGAACATGGTGTAAGCTGCTATGGGTTTATCAGTGGGGACCATATGACCGGAACCCTGAAAAACAACAAATAAAGCTTACAATGTAAAATACTGACGATTATAATGCATTTAGATTTAAAACCACCTTTTTAATAAAACCAGTAGAAATAATACATTTCTAAATGTACATATTGATGCAACTTAAAGTGTCTGTTCTGTACATGGTTAAATCCGGGTAATTATCTTTTAACTATACTTACCTTGACAGTAAGGAAGGTCAGATTTGAGAATTCCTTAACAAAGCCACCGATCTGCTGCGTCTCACCATTGTTGTAAAGCCACGCCCTGCGCTGCACTTGGACCTGCCACAGAAATGCTCACATTTACTGGCTCTGTGGTACAACTGTGGGAAGTTTGGAGAGTAAAAATGTTGAGCAGAAAACTAACCTCCTGCTGAAGGGACTCGACAAACCATTCATCGCCGAGGAAATTGCAGGCCATGTCCGTGTCCCCATTGTACACCAGCACGCGGTATTTCTGTAAAGACGATGACGCGCCATTATACAGGATTTACATAATAGAAAGAATATCATGAAGCTCAATGAGTTTCACATTGCTAAAATACCAGAGCACCTAAAATGTAAATGCAGATTTTGAAAATACTACTGTTGGCTGAAGTCGCTTCTGTGGAAGAGCATTCACACCATCATACTACTGTAGATCGGCACTAATAACTTTTACAGATTATTTTCAACCTGGAACAATTAGGACATGATGTGTAAAGTGGGTTAAACAATTGCAACAGTTTCGGAAGTAATGCTGCGCCTTAAACACCAAGAAATGACACGAAGTAAGGATAGCTGCATTTGTAATGGCACATACAGTAAATGTCGCTGAATTGTCAGATATTTAGCAAAAGGAGATGGGTGCGTTTAAAATGCACAGAACATACATCTCTGTTTAAGGATTGCTAAGAAGAAGCAAGAGTAAGCATGAGCCCGGTGCTCAGCTGCTAGAGTCTGGCTCCTCTCAAGGTTTCTTCCTCTTGCCACTTTTGCCTCATTAAGGGCTGTCTGATTATTTTGATTTATACTCATTTCCTTTTTGAATCTGATTCTTATGTCCATTGTTAAAAGCACTATATAAATAAAACTGAATTGAAGGTGGCACGGTGCCTTAGTAGTTAGCACTGTCGCCTTGCACCACCAGGGTCCAGGCTTGATTCCTGGCCTTGGGTCTGTGTGCTTGGTGTTTTTTTTTTTTTTTTTCGGGTACTCCGGTTTCTTCCACAGTTCAAAGACCAGCAGATTAGGCTAATTGGTGTTGCCAAATTGCCTGTAGTGTGTAGATGATCGTGTGTATGTATGTACCCTGTGATGGATTAGCACCCTGTCCAGGGTGTACCCTGCCTCATGCCTCAAGTGTCCCCTGCGACTGTGTATACAGGATAAAGCAGTATAAATGATGAGCCAGTTGCATTTCCAGCAATGCCTTTGCAGGTTTATGTCGATCTGGCAACCCTGCTTTTTTTTTTGTACTCTGGCTCACTCCCTCATGGTCATGAGTATAAATGACTGAAGCCATAAAGAGCACGAAAGCGAGTGGAAATCTGAATAAAAAAATAAAATAAATAAAAAAAGTAGCAGTTTTTAGAGCTTGACGAAGCCTGAAATGTTACATACGACGGGCCTCTTGTACGAAAGGGGCTTTTGCATGTGAACATGTGTGTACGGCACCCAGGGATGGATGGGTATAGCTTGCTGGGTGTATTCCCACCTCATTCCTAAAAATAATGCCTGTGCATTATTTTTGTTCCTAAATAATACAAGATTATAAATGCACTATAGTAGTGGATTGAGTTAAATGGACTGCATTAGCTTCTGAGGTTTAAGAAATGTGGGAACAGAGAAGAGAGAGTCTTCACTTGGTAGATGTGCCAGTTTTTGCATTAACTGTTCATTTAGAACAACATTACATGGCAACAACTGACATCAGGTATTTGTATCTGAACAATTTGATACCATGAGCATAGCATCAGACCAATGAATCATTAGACAACTCACCATCGCTCCAAGTATCTTCAGGTACTGCTTCTTCACATCCATGTAGAGACGGTTATAGTTCAAATTAACCTCAGCACTGTAAACACAACGTTAAACATCAAGCTCTTATACACATTATATTCTCCAATTATCCAGTACTGTCCTAATAAAATATTAACTATTATGTAGAACATCCACCTGCAGATCTCCCAGTCAAGTGCATTAGGAGAGATGTGGAGAGCCGACTTGACATAGGGGTTGTTCAAGTACATGGCAGACGAAGTGGAGTTAACGCATGGAGGGTCAAGCTTTACTGATTTGATAACAGAGCGCAGTGTTCGCAGTTTCTGCAATAGAAAAATAGTTTGTCAGTGGCCTTTTAGAATTAGACCTATTGAAATAAACATATCTTGATTATTACCAAGAAGATATGTTGGACAATATAAGAGACACAAGACAATGTTGAGATTTTATAATAGTTTTCTATTATCACAGGCATTATCATCATTGCCGGAGCTCATGATCATACATTTCGGTAAGGGAGAATGACGGACATTGCCGCTCAACTTAATTTTGTTTGAGGCCTAAACAAGTGACATGCTATTGGTAACAAGAGTGATTTTTTATTTTTTTTTTATTTTAGAGTGACATCATAATGACATGATACAGGATATCCGTTTTCTTTGCTTCTTGCAGCCCAATGATTTGACCCTTCTGAAATGGCAAACTTTTTTTGTTGTTGTACGGCTAGATTTGGGGACACCCGACCACGACACCAATAAGTACTTGCTAAACATCCTGTTCCAGATTTAGTCCCCCTTCCACTCTTCGGGGAAGTCTTTTAAATAGATTTTAAAGCATGTCTAAGGATGTGTGCTCATTCTGCCTCAAGAGTATCAGTTATGTTGTTTCATTATGCCTGGGGTCACTCAGCGTTCCAATTCATCTCAAAGCTGTTTAAAAAAGTTGATGTCAGGCCTCTAGTGCCACACATCAAACGCAAAAATACTGTTAGGGTAGCAAACTTGTACATTAAAAAGGTTTTAAATATTCCTAATATAAGTACTGAGAGATCTCTTACCCGGTTCCATGCATGAGTCCACTTATGGTTAATGAAGTTATTGCCCAGATCATAAGTCACAAGCCGATCATTTTCAACCCTGATAAAAAAGGAGAGGGAAAAGGCCAGCAATTTACTTAAATGATGGCACCAGACCCCCGTGACACAACCATTAGAAATGTTAGACGGTAAACTGCATAAACAATTATCAAAAAAACAAGAACAGCAAACTCTAGAGTAACAGGACTTCCAAAGCATAAAGAACTTTTAGTAAACTTTTTTTAGTGCAGGAACTTAAGCCTAGCCACAACTTTATGGAGAGATAAATAAGATATATTCCCCCAATTGGTGTTTTGACGAGAGTAACAAAGAATGCTGATGTAAAACATGACAAAATCTCCCCTAATTATTTAACTGTGTCAAGATCTGGGAAGAGTGAAGGCCACACATCATTGAAGCATTCTGTAAACTCCCCATGCCGTGTGGATGGGGCACTTGCATCCTGGAGGAGTAATGCTTCACTTCATGTGGCCAGTTTCTCACCTGGTACTGTAAGGTACTCCACCAGCACAATCAGCATACAGGTTATAAATATTAAGTCCAGAACTATAGACAATTTGTTGTGTCTGTGATACCTACGATTAAAAGCAAAAAAATAAATAAAAAAAGTATACACCAACACTAATGCAATAAAATATCAACAGAAGAGAACCATAATACAGCTATATGACAAACATACTTACTGCATCAGAGCATGATGCATCAGGATTGTTGTAGAAATTACATGTTCCATTTTTGCAACAATATTTTTGCAGAGTTGCCCATAAACTGAGTGAAAGGAACAAGGCATTAATGA
>JAOVVB010000016.1:8690876-8701814 GCA_028570985.1 Heterobranchus longifilis
GAGTGTTACTGGTGTAAACAATTTTCTCAGACATCGGCTCATTGTCTGAAAAAAAGACACTATCACTTGGAACGTTTGGGGAGCATTTTCGAATTTTCCCCGTCATGGTTATCATTTTCTGCATAACATTTTGGTCTATACCTGCTTTTGATCTTAGTGACTGCCAATGTTTAATCTCGTGGATGCTGGGCTGTGATTGCTGTGTTTCATATAGGAAAAAAAAAAAAATATATATATATATATATATATATATATAAAAACTCCAGTTTATTTATTTATTTTTTTGGATTTTTCTATTGCCAGCAGACCGCATCTTTTCCAACTGCTCGCTCACACACCCCGTTGGGGGCGGTGTTACGCACTCGGAGGACAGCGCTATCCGCTCCTTCCGCTTGCGTGAGCTCACAGGCGCCCCTCATTGGCTGTGGCACTTTACCACTGCACCACTCGGAGGCCCACGTTTCATAATTTGCACTCAAACTAAATGCGTCTCAGACAATAATAAAATTTTTATCTATCTTAAGGTTGATGTTTGGAGAAAAACCAACCACAGCATTTGAAGGAACTATGAATAATGCAGTAAAAATTAGGGCCCATGAATGTGAAATATCTTAACTGCTGCAGTTACTCAGTTTTATATTTTACATTTATTTGTTTTGTTTTAATTTCTCCCTAAATGTTGCAGTGTACGTCACTGTTTTTCAGACATTTTATCTGTGGAATTTCTCTTTTCTTCTCCTATGTTGATGCCCTGGCGTTTTCAGGACCTGGGGTGAATATTAATTGTTAAAAGAAAGAAAACAAAACCAAAACATTTTTAAAAAATTGTATATGCTCTTGTATACAACGTCAACTGCAAATTCATCTTGGGCAAGTGTTCACTTGGAGCCGAAGTTAATAGCATCATGTCGCACAGAAGAAGCCGAAGTGGTTCTCCACCGTCTTATGGCACTAACAGCAATGACCCCCGTGACCTGGAGAGGAGGATTTTTGTCGGCAATTTGCCCACTGCAAATATGGACAAGAAGGATATGGAATACCTGTTCAGGCCATATGGGAAAATACAGGGTTAGTACCCAAAGTATATATCCAAAATCATAATTAGCTGAACTGAAGATTAGTTTGGTATTTGAAATAGAATCTTCTAATGAAAGTGGACGTCTGAAATGTCATTTAAAAATTGTAGTTGGAGTTTAACATCAAAACAAAATTTGGACTCTGTATGAGTGAAGACCATTTTCCTTCCCAAAAATCATCCAGAATCATATTTTCCTGCGTAAAACTGTTCCTTTTTGCAGCCTTGTCCCTGTTTCGTGGGTATGGATTTGTGCAGTTTGAAAAGACGGAAGACGCAGAGGCAGCTAAAGCAGGACATAATGGTCGGATTTATAGAGGTTATAAACTAGGTAAGGCTTTATACCATGGTGCACTTGCCATATGTTGCTTTTTACTAACTGACCTTACTTGACGGCATGCAGTTCATGGTAAATGTAAGGCCAGATTTGTTGCACAGTTTAAAGTTGCAGTTTGTTAGGTTTTAAAGCGTTTTATGTCCACAAGGTGGGTAAATCTTAAGTTCTAGTCCACTGGTCAAGTAATATAATCTGTTTGCCCAGTTTAAAGTTTTTGTTGCCTGGGAGGTGAAAAGGCTGAAAGCAAACCAAGCTAAGAAAATGGATTAATACAGATTAAGGCTTTTTGTGATGCGCAGGGAAAATGTAGGTCCTTGTGTGTAGGGGGGGGGGGCTCTAGATGCAAACATTAGCGATACTCAAAAATTAAAGAAATAAATAAAAAAGATTTTCTGCCCCAGGAATTAACCTACCACTGTATGACAGTATAGGATTTTCAAAATTACAAACTGCACCTTTAAATGCACTGTTACTAGTCACCAAATCCGATCACTTCTTGTACAGTATAACAATGAAGTCTGTAATTGTGAAAGGATTTGGTTTAGTTTTGTGGTAATATTAAAGCTTTAATCACCTTAAACTACTTAGATTATACACTGCCCAGGCCAAAAAAAAAAAAAGAGTACCACTCACTAATATTTAATTTAAATGCTTGGATTACAGCCCAGTCCACCTCTTTCACAATTGGAGTCCAGGGATATGGCCATGCCATCAGGGAAGAAGAAATCTATTGATGGTATATCCTGGTCGTTCAGTATGTTCAGGTCTTCAGCTGACTTTATTTTATTGCTATTTAACTTTGGTGAGGCCTGACCAACTGAAGAAGCCCGAGATCATAACACTGCCTCCAGTGACTTGTCCACTATGGATGTGCTGCCCTTTTTGCCATGAGACGACAATCATACTGGAATAGGTTCAATCAAGATTCATCAAACCACCATGACCATTTCCATTGTTCCAAAGGCCAACAGGTGGTTTTGTTATGGCCACATACCTGTTTAGTTGTAATCTTGTAAGTTCCTATCACACTTTGTGTGGAAATATTCTATTAAACTCTGTTAAACCCTATTAAACTCGATTTCTGCTTCTTCTGTTTAAGCGATTTCTTATTACAGTTGTTCTAGGTTTTTATAACTTGTTGGCTGGTACTTAACCCAGTTCGAGTTACTTTAATATTTTCTTTTCTTGATGCCCTTATGGCCAATGAATTGATAGAGTAATTTTTTTTTTTGGCCAGGCAGTGTATCTTGCCTGCAGCAATCATAGCAGGTCACAAATATTAAAAATGTTACAACCACATTTGTTGCCCATTTAATTGTAATATTTACAAGTTGTGATGTTACAATTGTACGTTTAGAGTTGCCTTGTCATCTTTTGTTATTGTTGTATATAGATTTTTTATATATTCTTTTTTTGCTCTGTTTTTTTTCATCTGTGTAATTAAAAAAAGTTATTTTTTTGTTGTTCTCAAGACCCTTTAACTTCAGTGAGACGTCTCATATCTTTGTTTTTTCTCGAAAAATGATGTTGAACCTTCGGATTGGTTTGTTTTCAGATGTAAATATGGCTGCGGAGAGACGACAGAAACCCAGGTCAAGTCCTCCACGCAGGTAAAGTATTGTCAGGAGTCTACTACGAAGGTTTAGGTCACAGGTTTCCAGTAAACTTGTTTTATCCCTCTGCATCAAACGCATTTGCATTTTTGGACAACAGCAGCAGGAATCGGTACAGGCAACTGAAAATATGGCAAATTTTTGGTCTTCCTCTTCAAAATGTGTCCTTTTGGATCATCTTTTTTTTCTTATGGGTTTTTAGTTGTTTGTTGAAATAAAGCTGAAAGGCCAACCTAAGACTATTTTTCTTGGTGTCCTTGTGTCTTAACAGTGTTGTTTATTCTGTTCAGATTGCCTTTTAAAAATTGTCTTTAACTTTCAGTAACAATGTCTTCATATTTGTCCATTAATTCCTGCATCATGTCCTTTTGATGATGTAAAAATAAAAACGTGATTTCATTAGCTCTGCAATCAGTTTTAAGATACTGTTTAATCTGTATATTTAGGAGTGTTGGCTACATACCAATTATGCCAAGACCTCTGGTTGGGTTTTGCATGAAATAAAATAAATTTCTGTCACACATTTTTCAAGCAGTTTGATCATCACATTTATTTGTGTTACCAATTTTGATGGATAATGCGGTTTTCTTATTGTGCATTTGTCATGGGAATATGCTAACTTTCTGATCAATTAAATCTTGTAAAATGAGTACTGTAAAATTTGCAAATCTGACATTTAACTGAAAACCTGGAGGGAAATACAGAAAAAAAAATTCTTTGTCTTTGGATGCTGCATTAGACATCTTGGTTTAAGGATCTTTCCTTTTGCACTTTTTTTGCTCTGCACACTGACTGGTTTTGAAGAAAACCTTCTGGAAGATTCGGCTACATCACCAACTCGTAATGCACCTGGATCAGTTTTCCTGGGTTATATTAAAGCAGTCGTTTTTCCTCCATAATATGTATGCCTCAATAATGGGTAAATCTTGTTCATTATTAAACATTTCAAGGCATCCGTGTGAGTCACTGATTTTGAGTATAGCATTAATTGTGTAAAGAGCACAGCTCATTTCATACCAACACAGCCAAGTTTCTGACAGCTTATCTTGTTCGCTTAGGCCTGGTGCTTATGGGGATGGCAGGGAGCCCCGTCCCCGCTCTCGATCCCCAGTGCAGGGTCGAGACTCGCGAGACAGCAGGGATGGCAGAGACATGAGGGAACATAGTCGTGAACCTCGGCCTGGACCACCACGTGACCATGAAGATGAGCGCTACAGAGGCGGAGAAGGAAGAGAGAAAGACTCACGAGATGCTCATTACAGGTATAGTCGTTGTCCGATGTTTACATTCACTTATCATGAACATAAATTACTTAGCAAATAATTATAAATTAATTGAATTTTTTTATCTTCTTGTTCTCTGGAACAGATTGATTTTATCAGATGCATCTGTAATAAAAGAAAACACCTATAATTTGGCGCACAAGTTTTAATACTTATTTTCTGAAATCAACACGGGTTCAGAATGTATGCAACCAGCACACCTGGTATCTGGTCGAATGTCTCTCAGTAATTTTACATTTAACAGATGCTTTCGATAGCCATCAATAAACTTATTGTAGAATTCTTGTTAGATACTTATTTGTTGGCTTACTCACACAGACCCAAGACTCCTAAACCCTAAAGTTTGCCTCAATTAAACAACCAGCATTTCAACCATCTAACTGCTGATTTAATTTTTCCTGTCCCTAGTTGATAGCCTATGGTGCCTATGTCATGTCAGTTAATGTGATGCATGCTAGACCACTCTATTAAGTACTTGAGTATCTTGAGTACTCTATTTACATGGTCAAGTATTGCTTTAATTTTTCAGTTGTTTCATTTCATGCTTACAAAAGTTTAGCAGTATTGACGTGGAAGAAATCTTCTTTGCCACAGAAATGAAGGTTATGACCGTTTTTTCCGTGGCGAATATGACCAGTACCGTAAGAAAGATGATCCTTACCCTGAACGCTACAGGGAGAACTGGAGTGGCAGGAGAGAACCAGAAGGTTGGTGTACTCAAAGCTCCCTTTGGAATATTATGTAGTCAGATACAGTATGGTTCATTTGAAAAGAGATCTTCCTACATCTTTTGAATGTGGATGTGTAGATGAGCGAATGCAGCCCGAGGAACGCAGGAGGAATGAGTTGTACCGTCAGTACTATGAAGAGCTGCAGAGACGTTATGATGCCGAGAGACCTGTAGACTGTTCCGTCATTGTGGTCAACAAGCAGCAGAAGTGAGTCCTGTGGTTCCCATGTTCTCTTGTTGGTTATCCGTAGACCTCAGGGTCAGTTGATGAAATATGTTGCTTTTTGATATTATCAATTCATTTTTCATAAAACATGACAGTAGAATATAAATAGATTTTATTTTTCTCTGTTTTTATGGAACTGATTTTAATAATGGTAATTTGTTCTTTTGGTTTGACGTTCTGTAGGGAGTATGCGGAAATGGTGGGGAGGAAGGTACGAGATCTGGGCATGGTGGTGGACCTAATTTTCCTCAACACAGAGGTCTCCTTGACTCAGGCTCTGGAGGACGTAAGCCGCGCTCGCACGCCCTTTGCCATCATCATCACCCAGCAGCACGAATTGCATCGCTCCTGCACAGTCAACATTCTCTTCGGCACACCACAGGGTACAAGACCTTTTTCCTAATTCCTTGTTTAGACTGCAGGCAAATCCGGTTTGTTTCACATATCTGATCTTTAGGACTGACTGTCCACACTTTATGAAGGTGATCAGAACGGATTTGGCTCTGAAGGTGGGGATGCGCTGTAGCACGTGTGTTCAAATGCTGGCGAGTTAAACCAAAAGACAGATAAAACATCACTTAAGAATAGAGATATCAAATCTCCTCCAAAGTGCCATAAAACATTGCACTTTGTTTTCTGTCCAGGGACTATTGTTCTCCATTTCTTCCATTGTCTTAAGACAATAAGACCATGGAAGAAATGGGGAACATCATTCAACTGCAATCGTATGGACTTGAACTTCTGCATCATGTTGTGAGTGATGTAATGGACAGTTTTGAATTTGATTTGATTCAGTTTTTAATTCAAAACTGGTTTGACCATCGCTCTACTTAATCTAAATCTCGCAATATGCAAATCTAATTCCCACAACCTGACAGCATCAGAGCAGACAAAGGCTCCTGCCACCCTGGTCTCTAGGTTGGGAACTACATGGATGGAGCATTAAACTTCAGATACAACTTTTTTTAAAATCTGACTTTAAGCATCTCTGGATGTGGTTCAAATTAGACTTGCAGTAATCAGATTTGTCGTGTTATTTTGCTGTTCAACTACATGAAAGCAATCTGATTTCAAACTGATTCCACTCTGCATTTGCCAAAAAAAACAAAAAAACAGATTTGGGCTTCCAGTCTGAACAGTCTGAGACATTAAAATAAACACTTTCTTTTCACCATCTTTGTGTCTTTTGAAGAAAAAAAAAAATCTTTTTGAATAAATCTGTCAGCCTTTTATTAACTACTTAAGATAATATTTTTTAATTCCTTTAATTTTTTTTGTCCAAGAACACAGAAACATGCCCATGCAGGATGCCATGCTTTTAGTGGCTCACAACTATGACACCTTTAAAGTTGAGAACCGTGCCAAGGAGCGGGATGAGATCTCAAGAAAAGCTGCAAAGATGGCAGATGAGGTGTTGATGAGAGAGCATGACCGACAAGGCCACCCGGTCTCAGTACTCACTGCTATCACACTACTGTTTGAGGGCAGGTATGGTCACACACATGCACTCGTAATTTATACCAGGAAATATTGACAGACTGCAGTGGAAGTATGGATTTTGTGATTTTTGTTTCCTTTTGGATTTATACATAAAAATGTTTATTTTTAACTTGTTTGTGTTGTCCCTTGTATTTTTATCTTTCCAGGTACTTGACACCTCAAGAGTTAACATCACTCATTAACTATCTGCAGGATAAGCGTGATCGTCTAGTCCGAAGCAGTGCAGACCCTCACCTTGGTAAGTTAGTTCTCTGTGGTTTACATAGACACATTCCCCATTAACGTTATTGGGGAATTACGTCTGAACATTCATACAGTTATCTAATCAGCCATGAGTTTACAACAGCAGGCCACATTGGGTTTTACTCCTGTCAGCCAAGAACAGGAACTTGAGGGTCTTATGGGCACAGACTCACCCACACTAGACAGATTAAGATGTAGAAAAAAATCAATTGATCTTTTCCCAGTCTTCAGCTGTCCACTTTGAGTGAGTCTGTGCTCATAATAGCCTCAGATTCTTGTTCGTGCGTGAGAGGAGTAGAGCCTTTAATGTGTTTTTTTTATATGCTTTTGTGGTGGAGAGTGAGTGTATACTATAGAACCAAATTTTTGCATGGTGGTTGTGCATTGTAAGCATTTGTGCATATAAAACAAACAGCTTTGAGAAACACAGTTAAGGTGGTGATGGTGTAATAAGGCAGAGTGTCGACCTCTTACTGAAAAGTCTTTTCAGGAATACATGCTGTGTGTTTATTTTATGCTGTTGATTTTCAGTCAGTGTTCCACAATAACAGGATTTTATAATGGACCACATTAGAGCAGAGTGTTGTGTTTGTTTGATTAAAAAAAATTTTTTTTTTTTGTATCTGTGTGTGCAGGGGCGCATCAGTCCTCCGCAGCTGTCACGCATGAGACCCCTCAGTCCACCCAGGCTCTTGCTCCTGTTTCCCACCAGACACACCCATCCACACACTCCTCCCACCTTCCTGCTGCCTCTGCCACCACCACTAGCCAGCAGCAAGAATTGCAGGCTAAAATCCTGAGCCTTTTCAACAGTGGCTCAGGCTCCGTGTCTCAGGGCCAGGCAGCAGCGTCACAGCCTCAAGGCTATGTATCCGCGCAGAGCTCCAACCTCTCCACCTCCAATCTGTCCAACTTGACCATGTCTGCTCATGACTCTCAAGACACAATGAGTCCTGGTGTGGGCGTGAGGCCTCCTGCTAACCGTGTAGCAGCACCTCAGGGGCTTCAGAGATCTGGAACTGGAATTAACTTTGATAACCCTAGTGTGCAGAAAGCCCTTGACACACTCATCCAGAGCGGACCCACTATTAACCAGCTGGTCAATTCAGGGAGCCTAACAGGCAGATCAGGACAGGGGGTGAGCCAGAACCAAGGATTAAGCCAGGGACATGGGCAAAACATGAGTCATGGTTATAGCCAGGGAGTGGGACAAGGGATAAGTCATGGAATGCGACAGGGAATGAACCAAGGTATGGCACACGGGATGGGACAAGGGGCTCACTACCAACATCATTACTGAAAAAAAAAAAAATCTTTTGCATCTGCATTTATAAGCAGTTCTGTTAAATTACGTTTATTTCTTATTTTGTGATTGTTGTAGTGGCTGTTTGGACATCTGGACGTTCATAAATTTTCCTTTTGTATCAGTAAGAGAGGATGGATGTAAACCATTCATGAAAAATTTGTTGACCTGACCAGATTTAAATATTTCCCTTGTTATTTTATATAAAGTGTCATTTGTACATAATTAATTGCAAATCAATAAATGATTGTTGACACAATATTTGTTTCTTGGTTCAATATTAAAAGAAGACTTTGTACAAATCAGTAATAAAATGGTATTGGTTTATTGCATTTTGTGCTGACGAGTCTATAAAATGGAATGGGAAACTGCCAGAAGCCACAGAGAGAAAGCATTTGAAATGTAAAACTACATTTGCGTTTTTTTTTCTTTTGTACCATGAAACACAATATATAATATTTATTTCTTTAAAATATTGAAGTTACACTTACACAAAAAATAAACACTTCAACACTAATCATATGATTATTTACAGAAACCCTTTCCACCCTGGCCCATGGTCCCTAATGCTTTTAGTGCATATGTATGTCTGCACACATGCATACACGCGCACATACATGAGGAACAGTGGAACACAGTTTGTCATAACTGTTACCAAAGGAAAAAAAAAACAACTGTAAAACATCTACATACTCGTATATTTCTTTTGTATATCCATTCTCTTCCAAACATTTACACAAAATGGTTTGCACATCATTCATGAATTAAAAAACAAGCTTGAAGAACCTGGTCTGCTCATATTGTGGGTCCTGTTTCATTCTGTTTACACACTTTTGACTCACACTTAACCACTTGGCTAGAGTGTCAAGGATGAGTCCAGGCCAAACTGTTAAAAAAAAAGATCTTTTATAATTCAAAGAATATTGCCTTAGTCATTTAGACAGCTAATAGTTTGTTTGTATGCATGATGTAGAAATTTTAACCTTGGTTAGTGGTTACTGTATGAGCATTAGTTTTTGACCAGTGGGTAGGACAAACTTGTGTTTCAACAGATCTAGTTCTGGGCCGTTAGATGGATTTTATTTGTATTTATTTGTTACAGTAAACAGGTGTCAGTCATTTGAAAAAGGTTAAAAAAGGCATGTGGCCTAACATTTGACATAACATTTCTACATTTCCAACCTGAGCTTTCCAGCAATGCATCATACACATCACACACCATATGTGTATTTCGGGGCTCAGTTGATGTATAGCTGCCAATTGGTGTTTCTGTTTAAGGCATAAGTAGAAATGTTTAGAACTAACTTGATCTGACCTGTGGTGTAATTGGACCATCAAGCTTCTTTTTAATTCAATACCAAATAATAAATAGATATATTTATATAGATATATGTCTAAATTAACATAAATACTTTGGTAATCAGTTTTTCTTTTCTGCTGATAAGTTATCTCTGTATTCATAGCAATAAAGTAAAAATAACTAGCTATATTGAAACTATAATAAAAATAGACTCAGTTAACTAATACACTCATTCACTCTACATAGCCTACTGATATACCCAAATAAAGCATTTGTATACAATATTTTACACCACATAACTTGTAAAAATAACAGATAGGCAATTGAACAAATCAAAATCAGTTGAGTGAATGTAATACTGAGAACCACAAAACATTTAAATATATATTGAGCTATATTAACTTGTTCAGGATAATGTGCATGCGTTGAGTAAGACAACGAAGCTGGGCTCTGGCGCTGTTAGAATAACCATGGTGGAAATTATAACATTTGTAGCATTAAAATCGAACCAGTGCAGGTTGAAATTTGCTAATAGGTTTAGGGACCCTAACCCTTTGGGACCAGATTGCAAAGCCTCCTTATTTGAGATAGATTTGTTTATTTATTGGGGAGGATTCATGTATCATCACTGACTTCAAAATCATTTTTTGAAATTTTACATTTAATTCACGGTTAAATTTGAGGTGGTAAAATGTTACCGTTCCTCTATAATCGTAAAGATGGCACACTAAAATATTCACACTTTGGCAGGCAGCACAACATTCTGTGTGGTAGACACAAATCATTTGCTAAGTTTGTTTAAAATTAAAAAAAGTTTTAAATCCAGATTTGCATTAGAATCACAACGCAAATCCGATCAACACCGAGATATCGTGATAATATTGTACCTGTTGGTCCTTGGGGATTCCCATCCCTACTACTTCTTATAAACTAAGATAAAAGACCAAAGTGTATATATATATATATATATATATTCCCTATATATAATGCCTGCATTATGTACAAAACCATTAAATATATTCACACATAACTTATAATAATAATGAATATGAATGATAAATGAACAACTACATAACATTACAGAAGAACATTTGCATGCCTGTAAGGAAATCAACACATTGCATGACAGACCATTTCTCAGATGGAAAATTTGTTGAAAATTTACTAATATAGGTCCTAGGTTTTGCATAAAAACAGAAAAGAGCACGTGTGACAAAATTACCAGAAGAACAAAGTCACTGGTAACTGGTAAGAAAAGGGATATTCTACAGCATGCTCAGTAAAACCTAACAGCGGTTTTACTTATAAAACTGAACAAATATATATGA
>JAOVVB010000016.1:8717927-8728332 GCA_028570985.1 Heterobranchus longifilis
TATTCGGTGAAAAGATACTCAAGTACTGAGTAACTGTTTCATCATAATGTGCGATTTTTTTGTATTTTTTGAAAATTATGTAAGCAGTCAGACAAAATGATAAAATAATGTACAAATTGCGACATTTCTAAATAATAAAATAAATGAAATAAATTTCATAAAATGAATTAATAAAACTAAATATCTTTACAAAATAGCAAATTAAGGAATAAGAAACACAAATTTTCTAATCTCCCTTTTTTCACGATATAAAGCTTTTGAAATAAATGCCTACTGTAGGTAACATATGTATGTTTGAATAGTGTAAACTATTTCCTGTGTAAGATATACTGTATATTCAGTTGCCCTGCAAATGGCTCAGCAGATAGAAAATAACATTAGAACATGTACAGTATAAGAGGTCTCACTTTACCATAAACTGTATCCAGCAGAACAAATGTAAGAAACGTATATTTTTTTTAGCCTTTAGTTAATTTGCTAATTATATATGTTAAGATTGCAACATTAAATAAAACAGCTAAACTAACCTCCACATGTTTGCTTCACTGTCTACCACTGCTGAAGACAAACCTCCCCGCCACTAGTGATGGGTCGTTCATGAACGATTCGTTGTTTTTGAACGAATCTTTAACATGACTCAGAAGAACGAGTAGTCTCAGAGAGAGATTCTGTTTATTATAATATGCCCTTAGCTGCATTGTAATATTTCCATTACTGGAACTATAGTCAAAATATGTGTATATAGACGTATTGGGGGTCTGTTTATTAAAAAAGTAACATTTTATTTTACTTCTGATCAAAAGAACAAAATAAACTAAATGACTTAAAAAAAAAGATTTGTTCATTTTGATGAATGAGATTCAAAGAACCGAGTCACTAAAATGATTCAAACTTCCTACTGGAACAGTAGGCTCACAGTCAGTGCTCCATCTGCTAACTTCTTGCCCAACCAAAAGAAAGTGCACACTGGGCGACTTCAGCACCCTGAACAGCTCCACTATATTTACAGTAGGGGCATGGCGGTGTAACTCACTGAGGCTGGTAGCGGATTATCAGTCTTATTATCATCTCATTGACTATGTTATCGCTAGACAAAAGGATATCATCCACTATCTGCATTACTAAAGTCAAAAGCAGAGCAGTGTTCCACTGATCATAGAAGGGTATAGACAAAACTATGGTTATCAATCAGACCTCCTTGTAGACTGATTGCTTCCAAGCCACTGAAAAGATTGAATGTTGCTACGTCGACAAATTGTGAAGGTGCTGACAACTTACAGTAAATCCATAGATGTCTTCTTATTTTGTCATTGGAAGGAATAATCATCTGGGCTTTTTATGATTGTAAACCTTTAAACAATGATATACATACAAACTATGACAACCTGCCTAATATTGAGTAGCTCCCTCTTTTTGCCACCATAACAGTGATGCACAACCAGCATGAACCTTTTCATAATTTGATCTACACTAGCACTTCTATTGGAACGGACTACATGGGCAAGCCTTTGTTCCCCATGTACATCAGTAAGCCTTGCCCACTCATGACCCTGTCGCCAGTGCACCGGTTTTCCATCCTTGGATTACTTTTGGTATGTCTTGACCAATGCATACCAGAAACATTCCACAAGAACTGCAGTTTTGGGGTTTCCCTGACCCAGTCCTCTAGCCATCACAATTTGGCCCTTGTCAATGTCACTCATTTTTTTCTGCGTCCAACACATCAAATTCAGTAAAAAAGGTTAATCTGCAACCTAATATATCACACCCACTTCCAACCACTATTGTAAAGAGATCTTAAAAATGTAGGCACTATGAGAAGGGACGAATTACGATGTATAGACAGCTGGATCAAAGCAACTCCAAAACTGCAGCTCTTGTGGTATGTTTCCTGGCATTGCAGAGGTCAGGACATACCTAAAGGGACCCAAGGAAGGAAAACTGGTAAACTGGCAAAAGGGTCATGGGTGGCCAAGGTTTACTGCCTTGGAGAGAGAAGCAGGCTGACTCCTGTAGTACAACACATTGAAAGAGCTACTGTAGGTTAAATTGAGGAAAAGGTGTCAGAAAACATGGTGAATACTGTTTTGGTGGCAAAGGGGGGACTCTGTCAATATAGGCAGGTGGTCATAATGTTATGGCTGATCAGTGTGGTTGCATCATGATCCCAACTATGTTTTTAGATTATTTATGATGAGCGTTTATGCAATTATGAGGGTCCAGTTGTAATTAGAATCTGGATATTTAAGCCATTATCTATTATACATAGAACTTCAGTTGTGTTTCTATCAAACCCACAATATCTGTAATTTGTTCATGTGAAACAGAACTGGGCTGCACCAACTCACCGATGAAGTTCCTCCAGAGCTGATGGTCTTCAGCCTGCTTCCAGTTACGTGGCCAGCTGAGGAGCACGGTGTTGTGTTGAAGGCCCCCAAGCCCACTGACCTGCACCAGGTGTGAGGTGGCATCACGGATGTTGGAGGAAACCACTACCTGGCAGAAGCCCTTAACCTTCTCTGTTTCCATTAGCTTTTTCAGGGACTGTGAGGAGGAGAAGAAGGATTTTTATTTCTTTCTACATGGTAAAACAATGGATTAAGGCATCCAAAATTTGAAACAATCTCCTTTAAACAGCTTATACTAAGATCCAAATAGAACGTAAAATTTAATTTTTTATATATTTTGTGACATTTCTATGTTCACACCCCTCTGCCCCTTTTTTAAACAGCAAGATGGAGTTAGGATTTGTGCATAGGTCCATATGGATGAACAGGAGGTCCATGTATAATTTTGTGTGTGTGTGTGTTAGTTACCTGCTCGGCTTGTTGGGCAAGAGGGTGATCATCTAGAAAGGTTCCTGTTAGTGCAGTGCCCACAATGGTGAGTCCTTTTCCTGCTTTCAGTTGACTGGTCAGAGACAGCAGGCGAGGCTGTTCAACATTCTGCTCTGCATCCACACTGACCAACACCAAGATCTGAGGTCTGGATGGAGATAAAGACAGAGAGAGAGAGAAAGAGATATCAGATAGGAGAACATTTGATTGATTATCTTTGCAGTTTTTGAATCTTAGAGCACTTTCACATTAGGCACGATTGATTTGTGCCGTGCTCAGGAACGATTGATCCTCCCTCCCAACTCCCTCGCTGGCTAGTGTTCACATTGTTATTTTTCTCTGTACTCAGGTACACTTGTGTATTATCACCTCTGATACAGCAGGTTTGCAAGTCGCCATTAAACACAAAAAGAAGAAGAAAATGAAAAAGTCAATCTTTGCGCTATGCCTAATATTAATGTTATTTCGGAAAAACATGTTTTCGCATGCCTTCCTTCTTTATCATCTATGGCTGTGTAGGTCAGAGGACGAGACTGGCGTGTACACGGAAATTTCAGGGAAGCCGGGCGGCACTGGTGACATCACATCCACTTCTGTGTTCAGGCACAATTCTGAATTCACATATCTGATTACCCGTACCGTGCATGAGACCACCTTTTCCAGCAGACTCGGGCACATTTTACAAGCGTACAATGCTTGTGTTCTCACTACTCCAAATTAACCAGTCTTTGAGGTGAAGTGTTCTCAGAAATGATCCCAGGGCCCTAATGTGAAAACTCCTTCGAGACAGGGAGAGAGAGGATTCAGCGAACAGAAATTTGTGTGATGGTTGTCCTTATGACATATTACTTTTATATTTACAGCATGTAGCAGACGCTCTTATTTAAAGAGACTTACAGAAATGCATTTAACTGTCTTTTGAGAAACACATCCTCAGTATAATACAAATAGGCTAAGGTACTCTAATCTGTCTGCCTATCTATCTGTCGGTCTGTCTGTGGCGATTAATCACAGGGATCTTCAGTTTTCAAATGAGAACAGTAAAAATATCACAGTATCATGAATGTTGCTTTTCAACCCTCACCTCCAGTTCTTGGTGTGCGGTGGCCCCTCCTCCAGCCTCATAAGTGCATAGCGTGCTGCGCTAAGGGACAGTCCCCGTATTCCATCACCCCACTCTTTCTCTGCCCTGTCAACAACCAAGTGTAACCCAAATTAGCACTACACACACTTAGATACACAGAAACACACAAAATGCTGTAATCATCTCAGGTCCTCCTCATTTATGGATCCCCAGTCATCAGGTCATGGAGCAGCTTGACCTTTGACACTAAATAAATCAAATCCTGGATTAAGTTCTGGCTAGGAGGATTAGACTGGAGCAGAATCCCTGCCACATCAAGTGCCAAAAAAACCTGCTCTTCCCCACTCCATCATGGTCACATTCTACTCACCCCCGGAATTCAATATACTTGTAGATACAGCCGGCGATTGCCATGGCAATGATGGCATAGTACCAAGAGCAGATGAACATGAGCGAGAGACAAAGGCTCATGCCCAGGAATGACAGAGCCCTGCAGAGACAGAGAAAGAAAAAAGGAAGACATATTTAATATTTGTCTGAAGCAGACTAAAGTCTGAAAAGTCAAGATTTGTAATAGGGACTTAATTTACAAAGAATAATGAGTATAGTTTGTGTAATCATGAAAGAAGAAATTTGCATTAGCTATTCATTTTACTTTCTAAAAGGAAATGACCAGCTTTAAAATATATCGGTTAATGAATACTTCTATATACTATTTCTATAAATGTATTTAGTACATCCCTTTAGTACATCCTTTGTGTGTTAATGTGTTATACCCACCAGTGGTAGTATTTGAATCGAGGCCTCCAGTTGGGGGTCCGTAGAAGAGTCTGGACAGCGCAGGCCAGGTTCACAAACATATAGCACATCAAAAAGAACCTGCAGAAAACAAAACCAATAAATAAATAAACAACAATAATGTACAGTGCATGTGGTATTGTCAAGTGGAAGATGAGAAACACCCAACTCAACAATACAGATGAGCTGAGGACTGCTATCAAAGCAACCTGGTCGTTAATTATGCCTCAGCAATTAAAATCCTACTTTGGTTGATAATAGGATAAACTCAATCTTTTATGAGCTGTAAGCCATAATCCTTAAAATTAAAATGAGAAAATGCTTGAAATTTTTTACTTTATATGAAATGAGCCCAGAAAACATAAGATTTCACTTTTTGAATTAAATTACAAGAAGATACATTGTAATTATTACAACCGTGCAACTACAGTACTACTGGAGTGTGAGTCTCAAAGGAGTGGGGATTACATTGAGAGGATCGGAGCGACTGAGTCCAGAGAAGCGATAAGAATTCCACTCTCACAGATGCAGGCTGTAAGAAGCAGAGCCCAGGTTGGTTCCCCATTTGCTTTACCATGGCCGAATACCTGTAACACACACACACACACACACACACACACACACACACACACACACACACACACACACACACCAAGATATAATAACATGCCCCCACACACAAACACTGTAAACTGGCTGGATTGAGGTGTTTTATGTGGTGAGATATGCACATGAATTAATTTCTCTTTTTCTTTTCCCACACAACATTTTTGAAATCTAGTTTAGTGTGAAAATTACCTTCTGGCAGGAAAAGAGTGAGTGTGCTGTAGTATTATTTTTAAATTACCACATAAAGATTATATGCCTGGGTATAAATGACAAAGCTCTGTGTTGCACTTTTCTATCCCGGTGCTGTTTATTATTATTATTATTATTATTATTATTATTATTATTATTATTATTATTATCATATTAGTATTTATTTATTTATTATTATATAACAGTTAAGATCTATATAATATTCACTTTTTTTGCTATTAACTTATATAAAAACATTTTTAGAACATTTATAATATTTATTCAAGAAACAATAAACATAAGACCACAAATCCAATTTTTTACTGTCCTTTTAAAATATTAGCATTTAAAATAAAATCCTAATATTTTACTTCACCATTAATTACACGGTCAACATATTTTAACATTTTGTCTCTAACAATAGTTCTACAACTTTCATTTATCAGCAGACAAAATGTATAATCAATTATAAATGCTGGGTATGATTGGGGAATACACCCTGCATAGGATGTCAGTGCGTTGCCAGGCACCACACACACACACACACACACACACACTCACACACTCTCACACACACACACACACACACATTCACAAACTCATTCACACCTTAGAGTCACAAATCTACCTACTGGAATGTTGTTAGTAGTTGATAAAACACTTTAAAACGCAAAGGAAATCCATGTGCACAGGGAAAACATGCCAAACTCCACACAGATAGTAACCAGAGCTCAGGATCAAACCTGGAGTTGTGAGGTGGCGACACAAACACTGTACCAGCATGCCTTTTTTAAATAATAAAAAAATCTATAAAAAACCCAAAATGTACATTTTGTGTGACTCACTCTAAGAAACGGCACTATCCCATCCCTGGCTATGGCCTGAAGAAGACGTGGTGCACCGGTCAAACTCTGAAGCCCCGCCCCACAAGTGGAGAAGAAGGAGCCAAAGACGATGACCCAGGGGGACGGCCATGCCAACGTACCTATCACCAGATTCCCTCCTACTGCCTCACCAAATCTGTCAAACACACACACACAGACACACACACGCACAAAACTGTCAAAGAGGATGCATAGGATAATCGTACATGAAACATACTTTCAAGTTTTTAACTAATTACAAACTAACTAACCAGTTAAAAAAAACTAACTAACTAAAAAAGACATTATTAAAAACATACTTGTCCCTTAGGACTATTCCCTCGATGCAGGAGCCAAACAGCAAAACAGAGGACATGTCTGGGAGGTTGAGTTAGAGGAAAGAAAAACCCTGCTTGCCTATTTATTTAACCAAACCTCTGTGAGGAAGACAGCTGATCCGTTAATATTAACAGTTAAACTTGACATCCATTGATGACTAAATGTATGACGAGGATCACTGAAAGCTTCTTAATTACATCTGAGATAAACCTCATACTTAAGCGTTAATTATATCAGCTGTGTTTTGACTAGAGACATTGCACAGTTCCCCTTTAATAAGTAAAACATTTATGTTGTAGGTCTACCAGAACAATGTGTGTGTGTGTGTTTGTGTCTATACATATGTATGGAATCTGGTGCATGTGTAAGGATACATATGAAAGAGGTGGTACTGATGGCCATAATAGTGCCAATGGGGATGGACTTCTGAGCATCCCGCAGATCACCAGAGCGGTTCGAACCCGCCATGATGCCTGTGATACAGAAACAGACAAACACATTTATGTTTCTGTGACTGCTACAGAGATTTCTATAACATGTTTTACGTTCTTATATGTTTAGATACATTGAGGAATTAGATGAGTGGGTGAGCAGTATCACAAAATACAAGACATAAAATTATAAGTTACATTCAGAAATGGGAAATCGCGAGTGTACAGTGTTTGGTTGGTAATTTACGATAAATATATTAGATTAGTCTAAATATATTAGAAGTCTTTTGCTTAGAAGGCTTGAAGAATTGCTAGGAAACAAGTAGTACAGTGAGTCATCACAGTGAGCATCGCTGAGGATGGTACCATCCTCAGACATCATATCATGCTGATTTAAAAGAAATAAAATTTGTATTTACTTACTAAAAGATATGCGCATAATATATATATATGTCTGAAATGTACACTTCACTGGTTACAATACATTTTGTGAACATGATTTTAAAGACCTTCCTGGGTGTTTGATGTAAAACCAGCCAATACACTCAAATAAAAATAAAAGATTGAATTATTTAATAGTCTGTCAATAATTCCAAAACAACTAGGCAAATAATCAATATCCACTTGGATATAATGTCTGATGTCAGTGTAACCACATTTAGAACCAGTCATGGGAACACCTTCAGAAAGAAAACACATCTGACAGTGTTATCTCATCTTAAACAACACTTTTTTGTCTTAGTAATTCGGTTTGAATCGCCTTTGAACTTTCTGTTTTCATTATTTATAGCTAACACAAGCTACAAAGCTAACTAGCTTCTAACACAAGGCTGAATCCCTAATCCCTTTCTAATCCCTGATCAAGGGCACTACTTGGTTTGCCGACTTGGTGGTGGTGGTGGTGTTTGTGGGTGCCAATATTCGGCACATCAGAACTCCCTCTTGTGTCATCAATAATTCCTTAATAGCTTTTTCTGATTAGTGTGTCTGTGTGACAAGATTTAGTACCGTAATGACTGACCTGTAACTGAAGGGAAGTAGATCCCCACCAGCAGTGTGAAAAAAGTGGTGATGTCAGATAGTACATAGTTTTTAGTGTTAGTTGGCAGAGCGTCTGGCTCCTCCATAGAAGAAATGCCCTCCTTCTCTAGATAAACACCCTTCTCCATGTAATTCCCAAACAAGTTCTCTGAAAGAGAGGAAGTAGAAAAAATATAAAGATTGACAGTATTACTGACAGAACCTTCGGTTCAATCTCCTATGTAAATCCAGAATATTACATAACTGGATATCTGATTTAATCTGTGTGTATGTATACCTTTAAGAATGCCACTGGTGATGCCGGGAATGCCCTGCAACTCTGTTAAATTGTTGTTGGCAAAGTAGCTGTCGCAGGTGGCGTTGAGGAACTCTGAGTCACAGAAGAGACTCCAGAGTTTGGTAGTGACTGTAACATTGTCTTTCTCAATCACTTTAGCACACACATCAAAGCCTTTCCACACTAGGGTCCGGTTTCCTAGAATGCAAACCCTGGAAGAAAAAGACATATATGAGTCTGTAGTGGGTTAATTACTGTATATACTGTATACAGTACATGCAGGCTAAAAAAATGCTATGAGTATTGCCAGTGAAGACAGTAAACTAGGTTTGGTAAAAGATTTGCCTAGAGGTGGTATTGTAAAAAGAAAAACTATAAAAGACCTTACAGAATACGATTAGATCTCAGTTTGTATATAACTGGAATCTAGTTCTCAGACAGCATTTCACTGTTGTAACGCTGTCTGATAACTAGATTCCAGTTATATACAAACTGAGATCTAATCTAGATGATTAGTGAACTATTACGCAGTCAAAACAAGGTACTTACGGTAACACAGGTGGTTCAAAGGCAGTCTTGATGACTCCAGCATACACAGCCAATATGGAGCAAATTACGCAGGCCAGAAAAACCAGCGCCAGCTTATTGACGTACTTCACACCCACAAACACCACCACGGCCATGAAGGTCAGCACCAAGGTGCCATACACTCGCATGTTGTTCAGCATGGCAGCCTCTGCCTCTGAGCCGTCTAAATCTTCCATCTTAAAGATGGCTGCCTGGGGCAAAATGTAGATCTAACAGAGGAACCACGAGCAAAAGAGAGTGTCAGAGAGACTATAGATATAAAAAATGGTAAGACCCAAAAATAAATGAAATAGCAAAATGTACGGTATATGGTTTCAGGTAACATCAAGAGTTGTTGTGGGTCTTTTGGCTGTTCCCATCGAGAGGTAGGCACCATCTGATCCGCACAACAACTTGGCTCAGGTTGAGTAAACACAATATTTGGGGGTTTACACATTAGGTGACGTAACAAATTTACACAGGAACTTTCTCTCCTACTTGTCTTTACTTTCATTCATTGGGTTTATGGCTGAGGAAAGGGCACTGATTGGCATTTCATAAAAAGTAAAGCATCTAACCACTAATAGCTGTGTCACAACACGGCAGATCTCGCCCACAACATAAGCTCCTCCGTAAGCAATCTAAGGCACTCTCTTGTCACCAGATTATTGTGCCGTTTATGCCTTTATTCTCGCATTTTTTTTGCCATAGATTATCGATTACGACCTGTTCCTGGATCTAACACTGTCGAATTATTGGCTTTGAACCTCGCTCACGTTTTGACCACGAGACTGATTCTGGATTTAACGCTAACGGGTTATTGGCTTTGAACTTCGCTCACATCTGACCACTGTTTCTGGATGTGTACTTAAAATTGGATTTACTGGTTTTGAACTCTACTTTTGTTTTTGATTACGAGATTCCATTACTGAATTTACACAGTCATTGGACTCACAAATGTGGAGTTTTGTGCAGCCTCCTTACAACGACACTTCCTGGTTCTCCCAGACCGAGACGCCCTCTGCTGGCCGTAAGTGTCCCTTTCCTGATCTCTCTCTCTCTCTCTCTCTCTCTCTGCGACTGGATCTACGTGTTCCCCCCTTAGTGACGTCTGTGACAGTATGATCTGGCCATTATGGATCCAGCGGAGTTTGCCCACTTGAGGTCAGCACTAGAAAGTCAGGGAGCGCTCCTAGGGTCACATTAACGTGATATTTAGGAAGTCACCAGCCCACTTAAAACAGTAACTGAGACCCTGACTTCTCTTGTCACTCAAATTCAGCAATTGCAAGCCCTCCCAGCTCACAGCCCACCCCGGCTCCTTGCCCCTTAGCAGCAGCAGCCGCACCACCCCATAAGCCTCGCCTTCC
>JAOVVB010000016.1:8735390-8753192 GCA_028570985.1 Heterobranchus longifilis
CCAGCCATCATAAAGCAGAATCCAGCTGGAGCTGGTCCTTCTCTAGATGCCTTCAAGGACCAGCTGGTCTCTCAGGAGCTACACGCCGACCCTAACGGACTCATGGATCTCGCCGGCCGGGTCGACGCGCGCCTCAAAGCAAACTTCCAGAGGACCACCCTCCACTCAGAGACCCTCTCCTCCCAGGACACCTCAAGGACCTTTTCCTCCGAGACGGCCTGATCAGGAGGAGCCTATGCAGCTAGATAGGACTCGAATCTCTGAGGAGAAGAGACGCCGCTTCCGCCAAAAGAGGGCCTGTTGCTATTGCGGGGCCTCAGGACACTTACTTAAAACCTGCCTGTTAAAAGGAGATGCCCTTCAGACAGACTCCCAGAACCACGCCCCCTACTCCCCGCGATGCTAATCGTCGGCGGTGAAGCTCACAGGATTCAGGCCCTCATCGACTCCGGTTCTGACCGTAACCTGATCAGCGCCGCTACAGTCAGGAAGATAGAGGTCTCCTGCGCTCCTGTTGAACCACCACTCTCGGTTCAGGCCCTAGACGGCAGCTCCGTACCCGCCATCACACGGCGCACCCTCCCACTTACTCTAAGGACCTCAGGGAACCATTCTGAGGATACTGTCTGTTGGTCATTGATAAATCCCATGCTGCTGTAGTTCTCTGCCTTCCCTGGCTAGCCCTTCATTGCCCACAGATTGACTGGACTAATGATACCATCACGGGCTGGAGTCCCTCATGTTCCAGGTCTTGCCTTCTTTCAGCTCTCCCTTCTAATCCAGCTAAGGATGAGCATCCCCCGGACATCTCTAATGTTTCCGCCGAATACCACGACCTCAAGTTGGTCTTCAACAAGGCTCGGACCACCTCACTCCCTCTTCATCGACCTTATGACTGTCCGATTGACCTCATTCCAGGTACCTTCCCTCCAAATGGTCGTCTTTACTCCGTGACGCGCCAAGAACAAGGAGCCATGAACGAATACATCACGGGGGCCCTCGCCGCTGGTATCATCCGCCTGCCCTCCTCGCCCGTGGGAGCGGGGTTTTTCTTCGTCAAAAAAAGATGGGTAACTCCTTGAACCTTTATGTATTCGTCTATCTAGATGACATCTTGATTTTTTTTCTCACGACCTGGAGGATCACCGGCACTACATTTGCCAAGTATTACAGAGTCTTACTCTTGCTCATCTCCAATCAGGAGGTAAGGCAGAGGCTGTTATTAGAATATAGGGCTTAATTATAGGATAATGGACATGTAAATATAGCTTTGGGGACACTGAGCTCTGAACATTGTACTTCCACCAAGCACTATTGCTATAGAGACAGTGACAGACTGCGAGTAAAAACAGGGCTTCTCTTACCTGGTACTACTCCATTGGTGGCAATGGCACTCATCGAAATTGCAGTTAACATGGTCTGGGGGAAAAAAAAACAGAACAACAAAAAAAATGGTTAGAAAATATTGTCTGTAACCACAGTATAAAGTTGTTTATATGTGTATCTGTCTAGGTGTAAATTGCGCTATGCAGTTTATTGACCCCCCTCTGCCTCACCCATCAGTGCAAAGGGACCACCACTGATATGAGTTTATGAGGTTTACGATGTTTCCCCCCTTTGTAACCATTTACTCTCCTTTTTCATAGGCACGACTGTCTTGTATGACTTGTATTCACAGAGGTACATAGAAACTAAAACATATATGCACTGCATATGGCAATCATGTACTTGCACAAGGGCTCCTGAAAGTTTTTGCAGTCAGTGACATCTTTACTGTCAAATAAATTCCACTGACTCACATGGATGAGAATGTGAGATTTCAACTTAGATTATTTTTTAATTAACATAATCTCATTATTAATAATATATATTTGACTGATTGTGGGCGGCACGGTGGTGTAGTGGTTAGCACTGTCGCCTTGCACCTCCAGGGTCCGGATTCGATTCCTGGCCAGGCTCGATTCCCGTCTCTGTGTGCATGGTGTTTGCATGTTTTCTCCGTGCTTGGTGGGTTTCCTCCGAGTACTCCGGTTTCCTACCACAGTTCAAAGACCTGCAGATTAGGCTTATTGGTGTTCACAAATTGCACGTAGTGTGTGAATGAGTGTGTGAGTGAATATGTGTGTGTGCCTTGCAATGGATTAGCACCCTGTCCAGGGTGTACCCTGCCTCGTGATCTAAGCCTCCTGGGATAGGCTTCAGGCCCCCCGCAACCCTGAATACTTGATAAAGTGATATAGATGATGATTGAGTGACTATGGAGGCCAGGTCAACTGATGGAGAAATAACTCTTACATACCCTAGAGGTGTGTTGGGAAACAAATGATGGTCCCACTAAGATGCTCTGACAGTGCTTTGCTATGTTACCCATAGTGGTTATGTGTGTCCTCAATTTTGACTAAGTGACCAACAATGTCACCAGCAAAGCGTCCCAACACCATCACACCTCCTTATCCATGCTTCTCAGTGGGAACCACACATTCAGCCAACCAACTATCCATTCACCCTCTCTACATCTAACAAAGACATGGCAGTTACAAACAAAAATCTCAAATTTGGACTCATCATTTTGTAATGTTGATTGCTTGTGGTTCTTGGCTTGGGCAAGTCTCTTCTCCTTGTTGTTCTTTCTTCTGAACTTGTTGTTCTTTCTTCTGAACAGTGGATGTTGAAATGGTTTTGGCGACCACACTTGGGGATACTTTTCAAATTTCTTGAGATTTTTTCGGCCTGACAGAACGACCTTCATTTCTTAAAGTAACTTTTTCTTAAAGTATTTTTTTACTTAACTAAAGTGAATGTTTCTTGCCATAATATGGATTTTAGTATGGTAGTTTTAGTAGTACTAATTGACTACTTGTGCTATTGACTCTGTACCCACCCATCCTCTGCACAAGACAACTGATGGTTTAAAGCTCATTAAAAGGCAGGGAATGGCAACCCAACAATACAGAGGAGCTGAAGGCTGCTAACAAAGCAACCTGGTCTTCAATAATGTCTCAGCAGCACCATAGGCTGATCACTTTTACTCCATGCCGCATTGATAGAGTAATTCATGCTAAAGGAGCCGAGACCAAGTTGAACATAATTTTTCAGAATTCACTACATTTTTCATAATGCGGTATATCCAGATTTGATTTTAGGAAATACTCAAATATTTTGAGATACCTAATTTTTAATCAACAAAATTAGAACAAAATGACATGCTTAAAATATTACATTTCACATGTAATGAATTCTAGAATTAGTTTCACTTTATGAATTAAATTACCCCCCCAAAATTTATATTAAATATTAATTTATACCAGAAGAGAGCTAGAGACAACTGAATGCACACTATATTCAACTTATCCATAATCTTTCTGTATAAGAATTAACACATGGATGGATGGTTTGTGAACTGCCTTCTGTTTATCTCCATATGTGCGTGTTTTAACCAGGGTCATGTGTGTACTGTGTGAAGTGGCGAGAGGTCCACGTGTTAGATTGTAATCAGCCTTAATAAGCACCCTCACTCTAATCATTAAAATGGCAGGCCACTTTAACACTATTACACCTTCTATACCTAATACACAATCTCGAACCCACTATAAAACACATGTGACCATACATAATATCACTGCATTAACCCATATGCTGATTACACGGCAAATATATCTTGTGATTGGCTGAGTAATTGGGGTTTTTAGCAGCTGCAAGCTAAAAGCTGGCAATCATACCACCTGTCTCTGTCTGAAAGTCAGTAATATTTTAGCAGGCACACTGACTCATGAAATGACATAAAAAAAACTATACATATTTGCAATTTATTCGTGTACTTTGAATATGTTCTGCTCTTTGTTACTGCAGTGTGCTTTCTGGCTTGTGTACCAGGCAATTCCCTAATAAAATATCTGCATACGAATAGACTAAGCACAAGGGTATGAAATACATAACTGATGTTGTGAAACGCATCCAACAGCGTAAATGGGGATAACACAATAGGCTTTGCATGAAAGTAGAGTCAGAGTTAGTAATGCCTGCATCCAAAAAAAAAAAAAAACCCACAGTAGCTTGGGTTTGCATTCTCTGGTAAGGAGTCTCTTCAAGGTGTGTATTGCTTGGCTGTTACTTAGCAACAGAGCATCAGGCACATTTATTCCACTGTGAACACATGTTTACACAATTGTATGACAAAATTGCAACCCGATTAAATATCATTACGGTGCCAAGGAAAAAGGAACAAAGACAATAAAGTCATTTTTGCTTATTAATTGGAAGAACCAAGTGGCTTGGCAAATGAAATGTTAAATAGATCACCACACCACAGAACATACACAGCTTCATACATTTAGACATATTGGTTACCACAAAGAGTACAAATACATGGACATGATTTTTGCACTTTTACATCCTCTCTGTTCATATACGTATAAAATTTCTTTGCACACTGGTCCCCGATAATTGTTTGTGTTATTAAAAATGTTTCAGAATGACTCAGCATGTCGATCCTGCCTGAATGCTGTTCGACTTTGTCTATAAAAGGATCACTGGCCTCGCCGCCTTTCTGTTGCTATGAGAGACATGCGACAGTGAGAACACACCTCAGCCGCCTGACAGTGTGCTCTCAACATGACACAAACAGGGTCTGGCTTCGTCTAACACACAGACTTATACTGAACACACGTGCATTTCATGTGTTCACAGGAGCACGGGATGGTAAAATAGATAATAAATGACCAAAAAAAAAATGAAAGAGATCTGAGATACAATAAGATATCAAAAGAGTGTATATGAGAGAGAGAGAGATTGTTTTGTGTGTGTGTGTGTGTGTGTGTGTGTGTGTGTGTGAGGTGAGAGTGACTGGCATAAACATATTTTACAGACTGAAACCAGACATTATTGAATGTGGCCACACTGTGCTCCTTCAGGTAGCAGGCCATTTCGTAAATGCCTTAAATGCCTCGAACAGCAGGTATTGGGCATCTGGAGAAAAGAGTCTCAAAAACACAGTCAGACTCTTAAACAGCCTCTTAAAGCCTGACAAAACACACACACCAGCAATCTCTCCAGGTGTCAGACCCAAGAGGGGAAATAATCCATAAACACTGGCCATGGTCAAATACAACTGTATTACAACTGTATTGTGTAAATTTATTTTTTCTCTCTAATTCATTTTATCCATTGTAGATGTTGGCTTTCTTCATATAATAGAGTCCTTTAATATAATAGAGTCCTTTTTTAAATAGGTTGAATTTTATTTTTTGAATGAAATGTTAAATTATTGACCAGTGCCTACAACATGCTGTGTTAGGATCAGTCTGTATAGAAAAAACAGGGGGGAAAAAAATCTAATTAAAATTTTTAGTTGGGCGCAGCAGTAACAAGCTCGCCATATCATCCAGAGATCGCGAGTTTGAACCCTGGGTGAAGCTGTAGCCTACCGCAGCCGGGGGCCTGGAGAGAGCTGATTGGCTGAGGTCTCACAGAGGGGTTTGATAGGAGGGACTATAGCTCTCTCACATCAATCACGGCTCTAAGCCAATCACAGGCACACGCATGCAGTAACAACAGATAACCCCGTCCTCCAAGTTTGTTACGCCGCTCCAATGGTGCGTGAGTGAACAGTTCGAAAAGATGCTGTTGTCACATGGTTCGGAGGATACATGTTAGTCTTCGGCCCTTCCTGATTGGAGGTTGTAGCCATTATGGGGGAGTGCACTACTGTAATAACGAAAAGGAATTGGATGCAACTAAATTAGGGAGAAAATTGAGATGAATCCCCACCCCAAAAAATTAATAAATAAATAATTTTTTTGTTCATCAAAAAACAGGAATGTGTACAATTTAATGTTTATAGAAAATATATAAGGTTTAAAACATTATAAAACAAAATCATATCCACAAGGTAAATCTTGAAATCTGTTAACATTTGTTTTAATGATTTGGAAACTTTAATTTTTGTTGCTGCTTTCTGCTTTGATCCACTCAAGGCCATATGTGCACATACACACACACACACACACACACACACACACACACACACACAGTAGTCCTCAAGACCCCTCTCTGTGCAGATTCATGCTGAGCCATGAACTCCAACACAGAAATAGTTTCGTTAAGCTTATGCAATGTCACCACATTGATATTTAAATGTGGTCTAATCTCAAATTCCATAAATTCAAAGCCCCATGCTCTGCGTGCTGTTTTGAATTAGACAAGAATTTGGTGGGTTTTAGTAGCATATTTCTCTAGAGCTGCTTTCACACTAGACACACATTCTTTGTACCGTGTACTCGGTACGATTGCTCCCCCTGTCCACTCCACTGCAGGCTAGCTTTTACATTACTATGATTGTGCCGTACCCGAGTACACGTGTGCATCTACACTTTTCGATACTGTAGGTGGCAGCATACACCCAGTTGTTTTGTGATCCGCCTATAACACAAGGAAGAAGAGTACAAGGATATATACCTTTGGGTTACCGAATATTATTGATATTTTGAGTGAGCCTCTTGCCTGCCTTCTTACTTCATCAGCTATGACCATGCAGTTCAGAGGATAAGGGCATGGCTGCATGGCTGATGACATCGCATTCTAAACAGTAGTCACCGTCAGTGTTTAGGTAAGGTTGGCTTATTTGATTTGAACCATACCCGAGAACACTGATCTGTGCTTGATACATTTACATTTAGGCATTTGTCAGATGTTCTTATCCAGAGTGAATTACAAAGTTTCCATTATTGGATAGATCCTGGTTACTAGGTTACTAACTGAGTACCATCAGTCAAACACTGTTGGGAAGGAGTTTTTGTTTTTAAACCAAAATATTCAAGACACAGTTAGGCCAAGATTGCCAGTGACTCAGCTGTATAGAGGAAGTTCATTCCAACACCTAGGTGCCCGAGTAGAAAACGGTCTAGATGCATGTCTTCCTTGAGCTCTGAAAGATGCTGGGACCAGCAGAGCAGTTTTCACTCAAACGTTTCTAAATTTGGGGTAAAGTACACTCAGGTCCTCAGGTGACAAAGCAGTTAATATTATGCTAACTACAAAAAAGAGAGCTATAGCTATTCCACATGCTAATAGAAACCTGGGGTGACTTATTTAACACATGTTCACTCTGACACACTCCCTGATGTCTGAAAAAATGTGGCTAAATAGATAAAAGGTCTAAAGTGGGTTGATTGTGAAAAAGAAACTTAACATACTTTCACAGCTCATAAAGACTTGTTTCCTTTATTTTATGAGCTGAGTCACATACTCAATTTAAATGTGGTCTAATCTCAAATTCTATAAATTCAGAGCCCTGTACCCTGTGCTCTAGCCCCAAGACTGAGATTGTGAGCCACTGGCCAGCAAATATGAAAAAAATGCATAACAGTTTTTCATCCAACTCATGACAGTATAAATTGCAGGGTAAAAAAAAAGAAATGAAGCAATTGCTTCTAAGGTTGAAATAATATCTCCTGTTTGAGAGCAGACAGATCCTCTGCCTAAAATGGCTCATTTGACTAAAAATTCTCCTCAAATTGCACTGATCTCAGCTGTGCTCAGGCACCCCATTGTTGGTGTCTGACAGGTATTCAGCCCAGTCTTTGAGGAACCGGAGATGTGTCTCAGCAGCTGGCAAGTGAGCACTGGTGGGATGTCAGTGGAGGAGGAGAACACCCAAATAGCTCCTTTAATGTTTTTTTCTTAATTTCAAACCAGAGTAAATGGTTCATTAATGCTATATTTTAGAGAATACCATTAAATACTGAGAAAGATGAAATTTCTTGAAAAATATACAGTGGTGAATCAAAAATGATGTACCGCACCTGCGTTGACATCTTACCGTCACTGCCATGCAGGTGTGAATGTGTTACATGTTAATGGACGCCCCACTTATGATTTGCAGGGAAAAAAAATAATGTGCAGTGATTCAGGTGATTTTTTTTTTGTGGTCTGAGAGTCAGGTTTTTATTAAGGTCACCCAACGTATCACCAAAGAAAAGCACAGCATCTAAAGTGTATGGGTTCTAGACTTCAGGCAATGAGAGACTGAAAAAAGTTACCCCCAAATATTCAAAGTTTAATTCATGATGATGTTAGTGTCAAAAAAACCTTTTTTTAACTGATTCAACCATGAATTTTGCTACCCATAAAGTGAGTACAATGTAAGAAATCTAAGCCAAATTCCACAAGCCTTGCGCCGGTTATCCATACAACTAGTTATAGTTAGCCAAACAGATATTTCTAGGGAAAGAAAAGTGGTAAATTTGTACTAAACACATCATAACTTTAAAAGCTACCAACTCAATTGACCTGACCGCAAAAGCTCCACATGAGTCTCAGCTGCACTTTGAAATGCATTTTTGCACAGAATGAGAGAATTTGATGCTTATTACTTATTTAAGACAAATTTTGAAAAAAGTATCCCTTTAAAGTCTCCACTTTGAACTCATATTCATCCTTTCAACATCCTTTCATCAAGTTCCAACATACAAATGAGTTCCATTCTGAAAGTTTGTTCGTAAATCCAACAAACATTGTTTAGGTTCTAAGATCCACAGTGGGCTATACACAGTATAAAATTAACATGTTTTGCCATCTTGTCCTCGTTCTTAAGAATCGTGCTGATCATTGAATAAATCATGTTAAAAGAACGAGCAACGTCTGCCATCTTTTCACCTCTCTCCATTCCCTCAATTATTTTCACTATACTAGTTATTGCTTACATGTGCTTACATTGTACATGTGCTGGCAAATCTTCGAAAGTAATAATTAAGCTTTTACAACTGCTTCCGAACTTCCTGGGGTGCACACTGCACGCACATGACAATGTATGCCGGACATGTGACATCTGACTTCTGTAATTGTACATGTCCGGGCACATGTTCGTATCTTCGAAAGTTAGATTGTAAAAAGACTTACTCTTTGTAAGTCGAATGTTCGTGAGTAGGGACACAACTTAAATAACAAATACTGTTGTCAATGTCCAAATGTTTAAGGGCATGACAGAATATTTCAATGCAAATCTTTACTTTACCATAATTTACCATATCTGGACTTCCCCAGTTTCAAATGAAGGTACTGATAGTCCATGGTTAATCTTATTAAGCAGCAGAAAAGTATACACCTTACAAATTCATGTGGATGTTGAGAAGGCAAATTGTAAACAGTTACGTAATGGATATTTCAGAGAGGAAGGAAAAGCTCGGAAACAGCAAACAAGCTTTTTCTTTCAGCCTCAAGTCTATCCAATTATACAGATTTAAATTAAAATGCTTATTATTATTTTTTTTTTACATTTTACTGGGTCTTATTTCCAGGGTAAGCTATAAACATGAAATTGCATTTTAAAAATCACTTTCTTATATTTGAGTCTGCGTCAGTCCTTAAGTGCAGAACTGCATATATTGTTCAGTTCTGCATTTGGGCCTCACTGTGTTTGATTTTATATGCATGTGAGTTTTAATCATCAAACAAGTCGAAAGAAAAAAGGGATAAAGAGCCTGAAAAAATACCAATGAGAACACCATAAACTGCAAAGTAAAACATGGCCTTTGAGAGCTATTCTATTTTTACGAGGGGACAATAAAAGATGAGAGTATCTGTACGTAGAGAATTAGAGATCATGACTGGCTTACAGTGGAGCAACACATGAGGACAATGATGAAGGCCTCGATGACTCCTCCAATTCCCACCATCCAGGTCATCCTCAAAAACAGGATTACTCCTAGAATATTCTGCATACAGGGAAAGTATACTCCCATCAGAGTGCCCATCTGTGGTGCCTGTAAATACACACACAAACATACACACATACACTGAGACAAACTTCAAAACTGAATATGGGAATATGAGAAATAATAAATTGGCTTGGAGTAAAAGTAAAACAGAAGTGGAGAGTTTGCAATAGAATCTTTTAATCAGGTCTGTTGAAGTGAGTGTGAACTTGATGCATTAACATTGCATTGCCAATGCAGACACAAATGCATAACTAAAACTACAACCTAACAGCTGTTTTCTTATAAAACTGCACAAATTTGTGTCTAAAACTCCTGATTTTAAGCAACGAGTTTTCACTCCAAATATTGACTGTTTATTTTATTACTCTTTATTGCTCTTTATAGAAGTTTCTTTTATGCAGAATTTTTTTCAAAAGCATCTTTTGCTTATGCCATATTTTTGTGTGTGCCCAATACTTTTGCACAGTACTATAAGTAAAACAGCTGTTAGATTTTATTGAGCTTGCTGGAGAATATGAGTTCTTCTAGTAACTTTGTCACACTCGCTTCTTTCTATTTTTATGCAAATCTATTTTTATGCAAATTAGGTTCTTTGTTTCCATCTAAAAACTGGTTTGTCTTGTACTATATTTCTTTTCTTTACAGTCATGTATATATTCTCCTGTAATGTTATTTATTTATTCATTTTTAAGCTATATATGGTAATACTGAATTAATTTGGTCATATTTATGCAGACATGTTAAACATATATAACAAAATTGGTACAGCATATAATATGATGCCTAAGACTTTTGCACAGTACTGTATATCATATAAATATGTTTCATTATTTGCACTTGGCTAATTTTACCTTTGGCAGCAAGTGGCACTGTTATAAGCTCTCCGGCAAAGTTGAGAAGTTCGGGAAAATGTTGGCATAGTGATTTGGCTAGAATATGGAGGAAGGTGGACTTCCCGTCAACTGTTTTGGTTGTGCTCAGCTGTGGAAAGACAGGCACCAAGATTGCATGGTAATATTTAAACAGCAAAAGAATTTTAAAAATATAATAACACATTTTTGAAATCATCTTTTTGATTAATAACTACTGTACCTCAGTAAGGAAGTTAATTTTAAATCCTGTGGGTTTATTTGTCCTTGGTTGGCCATTATTAAGATAGTTTCCCATTGCTAAGACAAACTAAAACAAATCATTATAATGATTATTAAAGCATATAAAATCAGAGAATAGCTGTACAAAATGTAGTTTCAACTACAAACGTATTTTACCTCTAGGATCTTTGCCAGTTTCTTGCTGTTTTTGAGCTCTAGAGAGGCTTTGTAGATGCACTCATATCCAATTCTCATTTCTTCAGTTTTCTCCTGCAGGGTGGTTTTAAACAGGAGACTCCGCAATCTGGTTTTATACTCGGGCACAAGTAACATCTGCAAGACCAAGACAAAGACAAATCAAATGCCTCATATACTGTACTTTAAAATGTCTTCCTGGAATTGTTTTGCAGAGTAAAAAAAAAAAAAAAGTGTACCTGAAGAACGAACTTGTCAGGTTCACTAAGCTTGTCAGGGTCCTGGTTATACTGCTGGAACTGTTTAACCTCATCATCATCGGGGGCATACAGCAATAGCTGCTTAATGTGAGAAGGCTCCAGGCGCTCGGTGCTCATAGTCATGAGGACCTGTCTTAACTCGCCTGGAGACAGCTTCAGATGGGCTATGAGGATAGCTGGGAAGAACAATCAAGCGGAGAGTGAGCACACATCACCTCTTATGGTCAGCAGATACTTTATTAGAAACATCATAGTAAAACGTTCTTAGAACAGCTTCAAAGATCTGGTGGCATGGATTCCACTAGGTGTTGGAAATATTACTTTGAGGTTGAGGTTTTGTCGTGAATTACCCATCTATCACATCCCAAAGGTTTCTACTGGATTTAGATCTGGTTACTGGGGAACCCCACTGAACTTGTTTTTACATATAGGATTCCAGTTTGAGACCCCTTTTTACCATGCCAGAAGAAACTATTGTAATTTAAAAGATAGGTAAACTGTTGCCATAAAGAGATGCACATAGTCATCATCAATAGTTAAAAGGATGGCCAAGAATCATTCCCTACACCATTATTGCACTACATCCATCACTATGGTTTGGTCCATTGGTTAACTTTGTTTGTAGCATCTTCTTAACCTTACTGTTCTATGTTGCAGCAGAAATTAATCATGAACTTATCAAACCAAGTTAAGTTTTTCCAGTTTTCTGCTGTCTAGTTTCTGTGTGCCTGTGTCCACTTTAGCTTTAGATTTGTGTTCTAACTTAATGTGGTCTTTTGCCGTTGTTGTAGACCACCTACCTCAAATTTCAATGTGTCATCTGCGACTTTTTTTTTGCTCACCACAGGGCTTCATTCTTAATGGAGATTGCTGCATGTGTGACAATCCCAAGAGACCATCATTTTCTGAAATATTCATACTTGTCTATCTGGCACCAACAACCATACCATGGTTTAAGTAACTGACCTGACGTTTTTCCCCGTTATGGCATTTGATGTGAACGTTAACCGAAAGGCTTGATATGCATACACTGCACTGTTGTTATAAAATTAGCTGCCTGCATAACTACATGAACGTATATAGCTAGCAAATCTCATTATTTTTGTCTTTTTCCATTACATACTGATAATTAACAGTTCAACATTTTTCAGTTGATATTCTAAACGTTATAATTATATAAGCAAAGGTATGGCTACAAATTGAGACCAGGCATAATTTATAACTCTTTACACAAAACATTTCTTCCAAAACACCCGTAAGTATATTGTTTTAAGAAATTAAGCTACAGTATCTCAGTCTTCAGTGCAACCTGCATAATTCTTCTGTGAGAAATCCCAGTTATACTCACAAGCATTGTAGGCTTTTTTATGAGAGAGAATCTCCACCACATCTTTCTTTTTAAAACTCTCAGGTAAAATGGTGGGCTCTGGAAGAGAAACTGACATATTTAATTACATTGTAAGGATCGGTTCTCCTGGAGCCAGCAGTGGAAACAATAAATGAAACGTCATGAGAATAAAGAGAGATGCTGAGATGCCAGTGAGGGAAGGGAGGACACTGTGAATGGACAGACTGTAAGTGATCCATGAAACATGATAAATAGGATGAGCTGAAAAAGCACAAACATAGACACGCATGAGATTTGTACATTAAATATTAATGCAGATCTTATAATGCATCACAATATGCCAATAAAAAAAAAAAGATGCTCTGGTAATTTTTTTCTTGATGGTGGTACTTTGACAATGGATGCATATGACATTACAAACTTACTGGAACCTGATTGGGTCCCAAAGTGCATCTCCAGATTGAGGTATTTCACCATGTCACTCAATTTTCCATAGTCAGGGTCTTCACCAAGCTGGCAAACAAGCAGAAAGAGGCATTATCAGACCATCATACTTGGATTATTATATACATAATTCTGCTTATTGTATAATCAACTAACCTGTCCCCAGATAGTGCCCTCAGAATTCTCCACCTGCTCCCAGCGGAGCCTCTTCACACTCATGTGGTTAGTATCTGAAGCCTGAGGGCTTGGTTTTGGCAGCGGTGGGGGTTCACAGGGTGGGGGCAATGGAGGTGGAGGTGGTGGTGTCACCTTTGAAATGGTACTCTCATAGGTCTTATGGGTAGACTGTGGGGATTCCCTCTTTGTTTTCGGCAGCATGGCAGAGCTCTGCTGGATTTGAAAGAGGGACTGGGTGCGGTGTCTCAGTGGAGGGTGTGCGGATGTGTGAGCATGGTGAGAGGATGTGAAAGGAGGTAGTGGTGAAGACTGGAGAGGTTGTGTGGATGCATGAGAAGGCTTCTGGGATGCGATGGAAGGCTTTTGGGATGCGTGAGAAGGCTTTTGGGATGTGTGCGGAGGATTTTGTGATGCATGAGATGGCTTTTGGGATGTGTGAGGAGGATTTTGGGATATGTGAGAAGGCTTTTGGGATGTGTGAGAAGGCTTTTGGGATGTGTGCGAAGGCTTTTGGGATGTGTGAGAAGGCTTTTGGGATGTGTGAGGAGGATTTTGGGATGTAAGAGGAGGATTTTGGGATGTGTGAGGAGGATTGTGGGATGTGTGAGGAGGTTGTGGAGAGGTATGGGAGGAAGAATGCAGAATAGGGTGCGCTTTGGGTTGGTGAAGCTGCTGGCTAGCATGAACAGAAGGCTGAGAAAAGGGCTTTCGGGGCTGCGTGGGATGGAACCTTGTCTCCTGAGATGTAGGCAGCACTTGGTGAAGAGATGACTGCTTGGTGAGGATGAACCGAGGAGGGGGCGGTGGAGGGGGTATGATGGGGTGGTTCTGGAAGGCAGGAGGAGGTTGAGGCATGTGTTGTGGGGTGAGGCAGATGGGGGAGGGCGGGTCAGTGAACTGGATGGGAGGGGGCGGAGGCGGTGGGCTCCGGGGAGGGGGCGGGATTTGCTCTGATTCAGACGAGTAGGTTAATGAACTTGAATCCTCACTGCTGTGGTCTTCACTGCTCGCACTGCTTGCTTGACGAGACAATATGTTGTCCTGTTCCTCCTGGAAACTCATCTGTTAAAGACAGACTCACAAGTCATATATCTTTATATATAAACTATTTATGTTAGTCAAGCACAACACACAGCCCCCACACACCTCTTCGTAGTCATTCTCGCCTCCCAGAAAGTTATCCACAATGGTGACTCGGTGGCCGAGCTGTTCACTTAAGGCGTCCAGAAATTTGTCTGTGTCTCGGCTGCGTGGGGGTCTGGAGAAAGTGAAGAGTTTTCTCCGACGAGGCTGAGGGCTTGGAGCCTCATCTGATTGCTGTGGAGAAGTAGGAGAGCTGTCCAGGCTGACATAGGGGTTAGAGTCCATGCTTCCAGGAGAAGGGATGGTCTGCTGGTAGAGGTCATACTGAGGACTGGTGCAGGGCTCCTTCCATGTCAGAGACAGGCCTGACTTACGGTTCCCTGTAAGGGACAAGATCTTTTTAAAGGAGGATGATGGATAAGAAATGATGTTTATATATATCGACGGTGTCAATCGATGCATTCATTTATATAAAGCCATAATAATATTTACCTTTCTTCCAGTGAAATTATTTATTACAGTCATGTTTGCTTCATACTTCACCTGATCAAGCACCGGTTAATCATTTGATTTTAGAAACACTGGGTGGTATTATGAGTGTACCTTTTTTAGCATGTGTGAAGGAGAGAGTACGTGCATGGCTATCAGTCTGGCTCATGCCCTCATTCCCAGGTGAAGAGTTACTCTGCAGAGGCTTGCTGTTCTTCACCGTGAATGCACTCTCCAGCTCTGTGTACACTCCTGACAGCTACAGGTTGTATGTGGTTAGATGACAATGGCATGACTGAGTAAAAGCAATTTAAAATGCAAGAGGTACATGGAAAGGGCTGAATGTTACCCACATTGTTTAAATCTGGGGACTCTGGAAAGGAGGTCCCATCGCCACATTGTCTTTCTCCTGGGGTTGCAGGCTCAGTGAAAGTCCCTGAGGAGAAAGATCACTTTCCAGTACACAGTACCCCAAAGTAAGCTGACAGCCCCCCAGTGAAAACACAGACACAAAGAGCAGGTGTTGTTGTTTTTTTTATTCACCTTAGCGGTGAAGTTGTTGGACTGAGAAAAAAATCTGCTTGCAAAACACACAGCAGCAGTCTTATTGAACCGTAAACATTAGACCTGCCATGGCTAGTTGTTTAGGGCTCCATAAGTGTGAAGGAATGATTCTAGAGCATGATGTAAAAATGGAGGTGGAGGAGTCATAACTATTACAGGCCAGTGTCTGTAATACAGTACATGTACATTTACAGAAGCCTCCATACTGATGCATGTAAAACATACCCATTCCTAGATGAGTGCCAATAATGCAGTCATCTGAGCTTCTTTCTCTGACACTGTTGCGGTGGGATGTTCCAGTAACCCTCATGGAGCTGCTCCGTCTGTGATTTTCGGTGCCCAGTTCAGGCTCTGCCAGCATGCACACAGACACACACGCAAAATAAATGGAAATTAAATATACGGTTTAAACAAAACAATAACTACAAAATAACTCTCTATCATTTGAACAAGGCATAATACTCATGCCCATTACTCAGCCAAGCCTACACAGGCTACACAAGGGTCTTTACTGCATACCTGCTCCTTTGAAGCCCAGGAAGCGGGAGATCTTGCTCTTGCATCGCTCCTGCTCCTCACAGGTCAAAAGCTGATAGATGAACTGCCAGATCAGCTGCTTGGCAGGAGTGTCCAGCACAGGAAAAACATCCACAATGAGCGTGTCCACATTCCTGGATTCCAGACAGACATGGGAGGCATTTTAATGACAGTAAAGTACCACTCCTTGTATGCTGTCCCAGTGTAATGGCAAGTCCTATAGAAAATCCAAGAGAACCCACGCAGAATGTTCTGTATGCATCTATTTGTGCCAGGAGCTGGAGCTATTTTTAAATGCTTTGCACACTGATTTTACCACCGTGAAGCTGAAAGAAATGTTCCAGGCTATGGGAACACTGTGCTTTGACATCTGAGATGAAAAGCATGTTATTCTCCGGTAGTGTTAATTAGTTGTTTTCAGACTTTAAAAGTTGCTGTCAAATTTTTCTGGGGATTTATAATTAATAAATACATTTGTCTGAAGCCAGCATGCGAAGCTAGGCAACCACATTTTGACATGTCTGAGCCTACAAATTATCTCAAAGGCAAGATAAAATGATCTCAAACGGTAAAGACCCTATCTACTAACAAGTACCAATCCATATAAAACAATTTCTAAATCAACATTTTGAGAATACATACTGCTTTAACCATATTGATAAGAATAGAAAAGTTTATTAATAACAGAATAACTCAAAGTCAAAACCTGTGCTGTATTGCATTTGATGCATGACAGCAGCTAGCAGGAGACAGGAGACAATAACCTGTGCTGAAAGAAGGTCTCGAGAGCCTTGCAGATGGTGTATCTCTCTTGTGTGGTGAGCAGGTGCTCGAGCTGCTGACTGAAGGTGCGGCCGTGCACACGAATGCTAGGAGGAAGGATCTCTGCTACCCACTGCAGGGAGCTGAGCGCAGGTGAGTGAGAGCAACCAAGTGAGGGCGTCTCTTCTGTTTCAGAGTCTGATGGCGAGTATAGCACTGGCCCCTCCTCCACCACCAGAGTGGGATTGGCACCGCTGCCCTGTAGCATTGATACCACCTTCTCGTGGGAGCAATTCCTAAACAAACACCAAAACTATGTTCAGGAACACTTGGCTTTGTTTGCTTTATGAAACTACAATTTGGAAGGATGTGGGGAGTTATTTATTACCATAGTGAATATTATCCTAATAAATATTAAGTGAGCATTAACATCTTACTTTCATGTTAAACTTTATATAAAACTTGTATCAAGTTACACAACAGGAAATTTGTGAAACTTATTATTAATTAATTATTAATTAATTATTAATATCATCATTTCAACATGATTATCTTACTTAATCAACGGCATTTCTACATTCCTGTATCACAAATAATTAAATGAAGTTGATTTGTATTGCGCTTTTAATAACGGTTATTGGCGCAAAGCAGTTTACTGAATTTAAAAAACATGGAAATATATCAGAAAAAATGAAATGTGTATGAAATATATTTAAATGGGAGTAGTTAATTATCATTTGAATGAATGTTTTTAAATTGTGGGTAAATGTCTTTCATCACAGGGTACAAACATACACCGCTTGGCCAAAAAAGTCACCATTCAAGAAGGGTCAAATTATTGGGCTTCATCAAGCAAAGAAAACAACTAAGGAGATTTGAAATTACTAGAATCCTTCAACACATCATTAAACCTGGAAGGATAGTGCTAAACTGTCAACATTGTGGAGGAAATGTGGTTGGAAAAAAAACACTTGATGAAGTTGCATGGTAAAAAAGGTCAACATTAAACACCACAGCTATGTTTAATATGGAAAGTGAGAGCATTTCTATATTTACATTTGAGCATTTGGCAGACGCTCTTATCCAGAGCGACTTACATTTTTATCTCATTACACATCTGAGCAGTTGAGGGTTAAGGG
>JAOVVB010000016.1:8757742-8768975 GCA_028570985.1 Heterobranchus longifilis
TTATGCAAATCCCAGGAGCGTACATTAGGTTTTTTGTTTCCATCTGAAAACTGGTCTGTCTTGTACTATATTTTTTTCCCTTTACAGCCATGCATATATTCTCCTGTAATGTTATTTATTTATAAATTTTTAAGTTATACTGTATATGGAAATACTGAATGATTTTGTACATAATTATGCAGATATGATAAACATATATAACAAAATTGGTACAGCATATAATATGGTGGCTAAGCCTTTTGCACAGTTTTGTATATAACTCAATTTGAAGGAGCTTATCATACTGGCGAATAAATAAATTGATTTTTCTTCTTTTCATTAAACTAAATTCCCAAAGACAAGGACAAATTCCATTTGTGAAATATTGTGCTGGAAAAGCAGTAAGTATAGTTTTTATATCAGAAGGCTGCCACTCTTAACTCCGAGCCTTGATAACAGGCTGAGATTGAGACATTTCACACTGGTTGGGTCTTTATTTACGTTTACACACATCCACATAGATAAGCCTCGAAGTGAATGAAGCAGATGGCAAAACAAGAAACAAGATTTTTAATGTAATTATCCTGAAGCGAATCTGGACTTCATAATGCCTCTTATTTGAAGGTAATTTATGCTAAGACAGAAAGCCATATGGCAAGATTGTTCCTGGCTATAAATGCAGAAATCATGTCCAGACAGACATAAAGTAATAAGAAGATTTTTTTTAATTATAGGAGTTTCACAAATTGAGACACTGTAAAACTGGGACTCATATATGCACCTCTCATTATGAAAACATATTTATATATTTAATATTTTTCACTTTATCATGTAAAGCTTCTCAGGCACTGCAGTCAACAAACCAATATCCTGTCTAGAAAAGCTCTTACACCTATACGCTTGCTCACTCATGACATAAAATCAGTCAGATATAGTTCAGGTCAAGAGCTGTATATCACCTGGACTTTAACTGTTCAGTTTCAGGGAGCATGTGCCCACCATAGAGTACTGCTGGCTGACGTGATACAGTATATTGTACCTGATAGAGTCTTGTGCTGGGGTAGCCCTTCAATCTCAAGGGGTAACATGTTATGCATTCTGAGATGTTTTTGTGGTGGTTATTTAACATACTAAAGCCTTCCTGTAAGCTTGAACTCGTTTGGCCATTCTCCTTTGGTCTTTTTGAACATACACTATATTGCCAAAAGTATTCGCTCGCCTGCCTTCACATGCATATAACTTGAGTAACATCCAATTCTTAATCCATAGGGTTTAATATGATGTTGGCCCAGCCTTTGCAGCTATGACACCTTCAACTCTTCTGGGAAGGCTTTCCACCAGGAATTTCAAACGAGCCAGCCATTTTCCCGCTTTCTAATGTTTGATGAGAACATTATCTGAAGCTCTTGTCATGTGTCTACATTGTGCTGCTTCCACATTACTGGCTGTTTGGATACTTGCATGAATCTGCAGGTTTATGGATGTTTCTTAAAATGGGTCAGTGAGTACATTAATGGTCATTTAATAAATCGATGCATTTTTTAAAATCTTACTGAACTTATTAAAATGATTTTTAGTAAGACAATGCGTCATTTTCACAACAAAATGTCTGCTACCTAATTCTGAACCAAATCCTCAGGTTTCATTTGCTTTTTGTACTGAAAATCCGAACACCACCTTCTCTGAGGCTCTGCATAGCAACAACATAGAGAACGCCTTCTCTGTATGCTAATATCTTGCGCTGCTTGCCTGTTGACTGATATATGCTAATTAAATTTAGCATCTGTGTCCTTCAGTGTATAGGACGAGGGTGTTATTACACAACAATTTCTTTTTTATCCAACCGTCCTAGATACAAGGTGCTCTTACGGGGTATAAATATAAACAGAAAAGCCTTTATTTGCACTCTTTTTAATGGAGCATCAGTATTATGTTTACACGCAAGCAGCGCTAACTCACCTTTCGTGTACAAGTCCTTTATTTAAAATTCTTGCCAAATTCTTGCTTTTATTTTTATCGGAATGGGGATGTTTCTGGAAGCAGCAGGTCAGCAATTAAAAGGAATTTATTAATTAATAAGCAAACGGCCACAACTATTATTGCTCAAATGTTACAATTTGCATAAAGACAGTAGTAACTCATTTGTCATAGCAATCTAATAACTGTGTGCCTATTATAATCTACAACATTGGATAATTATAAAAAAAACATCCAGTGAACCACAACATTGCAGTCATGTTTACGGTGACCTTCTGAGTAAGAACATACTTACCTGCTGACTTCTTAATTGAAAAGGTTGTAAGAAATTATTCAAATGGATTAGATGTTTCTACTACATACTACAAGTGCCACTGAGGTAACTATTAACGTGGTCATGTATGTGCGCCCTGATCCTTTACTTTGCATGCCTAGAAAGAAAGGATTCCTCAAATATTCCTAGGCAGTTAATGGTTCTAGCTTTTTAAAACAATTCAATTCTTTTATAATGGCAGCAAGATGGCTAGGTGGTTAGCACTGTCACTTTGCACCTCTAGGGTTCCGGATTCGATTCATGCTCGGGTATGTGTGGATGGAGTTTGCATGTTCTCTCAGTGCTTCGTGGGTTTCCTCCAGGTTCTCCGGGTTCCTCCCACAGTCCAAAGACATGCAGACTAGGCTAATTGGCATTCCCAAATTGCCTGTAGTGTGTGAATGAGTGTGTATGTTTATGTGTATGGGCCCTGCGATGGCTTGGCACCCCATCCAGGGTGTACCTCGTGCATCAAGTCTCCTGGGATAGGCTCCAGGCGCCCCGCAACCCTGAATACAGGATAAAGTAGTATAGAGACAATGTGTGATGATAAACCTTTTATGAAGGAAAAGTCATACCTAATACATAAAGCAGGGCTATACAGTTAGTATAATGAAAAAACAATCCCAGTTTGGTTAAGAAACTAAAACACCTAGTCCTTTCAGCTGATGTGTTTTAATTACATTTGTACGTGCTAAGAAATGATAATAATTTCCCAGACTTTTATCACAACTGCCGGTTCCTAATTAGCTTTCCACTAATGACCCAGACATTCAGTTGTAATTTTGGTTATCGTCTGCAAAGTCTCGCACTTAGAATTCCACCAGTGACGTTACATAGCCTTTTGTTTTCGTGTCTGCATTGCCGGTATCGACCCTGTCTGTTCTGTTTATTGAATTCCGTATAGCCTACTTAAATCTGTCAGCTGATTGTCCAATACTTTGCCTGTCTATTGACTTTGAATATTGGTTTGCCCTTTGGATTTGTCTGCTTCATTCAATAAAAGCCTAACCATTTGCAACTTCTACAGCTTACTTTACATACAGTACCAGTCAACAGTTTGGACATACCTTCTAATTCAATGTTTTTTTGTTAAGTAATTTATGTTCTACATCCCAGAACAATACTGGATATTTCAAAACTATGAAATAACATGGAATTATTTATAATTAATTATTTAATTCAATTTTTTTTATTAGAGGCGTTATGAAGGCTTTACAGAGCAAACGAGCAGACACATCTGAATAACAACTGTTCAAAAGAGATTAGTGCATATTTCAGATGCCTTTAGCATTGTTTCATAATGTAGAAAGAAATAAAAATCGGAAAACACCACTGGAATTAGAAGGTGTGTCCAAACTTTCGATTGGTAGTGTGTAGTAAATCATTGTATTCATATAAAATTTGGTTCAAACTATTCATTCTCAAAGGTTAAAATTATGTCTCGTTATAAAAAGAAAACCCTTTTCTGAGCACTATAAATGGAAGATACAACTAATTAATTGTGTCATATTTATGTATTTATTATTCTCCTTGAATGCATCCTATTATTTTTGTGAGTCTGTTTACACTCACTGGCCACTTCATTAGTTTTTCATACACATTTAAATGCTTGTTAGCACAAATATCTTATCAGCCAATCACATTCCAGCAACACAACTCATTTAGGCATGTAGGCAGGATCAAGATGATCTTTTGAAACCGATCATCAGAATTTAAGTGACTTTGAACGTGGACTGGTTGTTGGTGATGTGGTTGTATGGGTGATATTTTCTTGGCACACTTTGGGCCCCTTGGTACTAATCAAGCACTGGTTAGTGTTGTTGTCCATCCTTTTATGACCACAGGATAATGAGCCACGTCACAAAGCTAAAATCATCTCAAACTGGTTTCTTAAACATGATGCAGTCTGTAGTCAAATTCACAGTTACAGATCCAATAGAGGATCTTTGGAATGTGTTGGAACAGGAGTCACAACATGGATGTGCAGAGATCCAGTGATTCCTGTATGAACCTGAACATAAAAAAAGGTTTTATCTATCGTGCATTCCTTTAATCAGTTGTACAGTTTAATCAGTTTATCTTAAAGACCCACAGATCCCTACTATCCAAAGGAGAAGAAAAAGAGTGGACTCTAACAGGGTTCTTGTAGCCTTTTCATCCAGAATCCCTCTAGCAACATTTCTCTATTTGGCACCATTATGGGCTCAGCTAGCCGAAAGCTGTGCTTTGTCACCACCACGCTGGCTGAAATGACTTCTCATTATCAAACAGGTGGTGTATCAGGCAGGTGAGAATGTCTGAATCAACAGCGCTTGGCAGAGGTCACTCTTTTTTCTGAGCTTGTCAAGGAAATAGCCACCACTGTAGCCAGCTCACATTCAATTTACTTTTCTAGTAGATGTCGCAGGTGTGTCATCAAGCCTTTCTGTGTGTGATGGGCTTTTTATGTTTGTGTGTGAGTATAAACTCAGGCATGTGTGATTATATTTTCTCCGTGGGGGTGCTCCTGAGCTGCAAGAAACTCAGGTAATGCAGTAATAGAGAGCAACACCAGATGCCCAGCGGCCCCCTGGGATAATTGTCGACGGACCCTGGCTGTGAGGACTCAGGTGCCATCGGCGCTTTGCTACCAGCGCCAGCTGCTCTGCCTCTTAATCCCTTACGCCCTTCTGCTGTGCCACCCTGCCACTGATACCATGTCACCCAGGGTGCCTGGCTCCACCTGCCCAGCTGTGGGGTCCAGATGTGCGAGATATAGTTCACACTGGACTTATCTAAACAGTGACACTACAATTTACACTTTTGCAAATTCATTAAGGTGAAATACAAGACCTAGTTCAGTTTATAAATAGCCTGAATATCACCCACTTATTATTTTTAGATTATAATTGGTTGATACTCAATATTCTAGAATTGTAGTTGTAGAAATCTACATTTTTATAATCTACATTTATAAGCCTAACATGGGATTCTATGGATGAATGAATCATAAAATTTTATAGGTATTATTACTATTTCTTTTACACTTTTTCTTGGAATCCAAATATTCAATGGTGCTAATTATGGTGGAGAGTGGTGGCTTAGGCGGCTAAGGCTCTAGGTTGCTGGTTTGGGGACCTGAGGATCCAGGTTTAAGCCCTGTTGTCAGTGGGTTGCCACAACCCCATGCTACCCAACCACTACATGCAGTGCCGGTCTCTAGCCCGGATAAAATGAGGGTTGTGTCAGGAAGGTTATTCGGCGTAAAACCTGTGCCAATGTTGTGTGTGGATCGGTTTGCGATCATGGTGACCCCTTGAAGGGAGCAGCTGGAATAAAGTTATTGTTTTTGCAAGAGAGTATTGGAGAGTATTAAGAAAACCAATTTGTCAACAAAAGTGTCTACCTTAAATTTCTTTGATCAGCAACGGTGCAGGTTGAGAGCTAAAAGACACCAAGGAGATTGGTGTTATCTGCACTAGACTACAATGACAACATTGGCTGATCAAAGAAACCCAGAAACAGAAACACATGCATGCAGTGCCTTATTTTCAAATGCCACCAAGACACATTTTAATTCACTTTAAATTAAACAACCAACATATCTAAATGTCACTTTGTTGACTGCCAGGTGCTGCAGCATATTTCTATTTGGTCATTAGGATATGATAGAGTCTTGCACTTACTTGCATGAACATAATAATTCCAAATGCCATAATTAAGTTGAAGTAGTGGAACATTAGACGTATGATTACTGGCAGCGCTTTAATTGGTCTAGTTTGTCTGTCTGAGAGGGCAATCCAGACCTTTCTACTCAATCAAGATAAACATAGTAGTAAATTTTATTAAAATGAACAAGGGGTTGCCAAACAACTTTGCGGGAAACAGATAAATAAGCTTTAAATTAGCATATATTAGAGCAGTACATTCTTCTGGCTACAGTATCCCCTCTTTCAAACCAGGTACACCTGTCCTGGACCACAGATATCTAGGAAAAACATATTTAATGATATAAAAAAACAAGTTAACCATATACTGCAAATTACTATATTCTAGATGAATTGTGTAATACTAGACAGTGAGATATTAGTTACAAGGAAATGTCATTTCTTATATATTCACCCCAATACTTTTTTTTTCTGATTGAAATTTACACTTTTAACTTAGATATTCCAGGACTCAAATTGTGAAAGAGTGGTTCTGGGAGCATTTTGAGCATCATTTTCACGCATGAACTGTCCACCACATTGTGTGCTCTAATCAAAGCTAAGGGTGAATGAATTAAATTTTAAAGTGTGTGATTAAAAAAAAAAAAAAATTCTTGGCCAGGCAGTGCACTATAGCTTTTTATGACATGCACAAAGTGGCTCTGTTCACTCTGAAGCATTTAAGAATTTAATCTGTCAGAAATATAACAGAAGATTTTTTTTCCCTGCAACTTTCATGTTCGTTTAGCTTCCCATCTTTTTCAATAAATCTTGCCTTTTGCTTTTTGAGTCGATTTTGGTGATTGGTTACAAGCTTTACTATTACCTATGACATGGTGAGCCCATCAGTGCTTCTTTATTAGCCAGAGACCCAGTAAATGGCAGTAGACACAGATGAAAGAGAGTTGAGTTTATGGATCAGGAATGGAAGCAAAACATTCCCCTCGGAGACTCGTCAAAGTACTTAATGTTACCGCACGAGGGTCAAACATTCAACATTCCTATTTAATGACTTATCAATGGATTACACCACCCCTCTTATTGCTATTGAAAATTCATTCCAAATCAAGCTGTCAGACCTTTTCATGCATTAAATTTTTAATTTTTTGCACTTTTTTTGTATTATGATTATTAGTGGAATATTAGGGTCAATGTAAATGTATCTAGTATGTATTATGCTATTTTACAGTTGTGATTTTTAGAAAAGTTTCACTTTATGAACATTAGTTAAAATGATCACACATAGACAGGAACACATCCTGCTAATCCACAAGGAAGCCATTTATCTAATTGGCTTGTGTAAGCCCTGGCCAATACAAAATGGAAAGAGGTCTAAGAAGCAGGAAATGTTGGTTTTATCATGAATTTTGTCCGTACTTGCACACTGATGACCCATCTGAATGGCTTAAAATAACTCAAAAGTAAATTTTGCATAATAGGTGCCCTTTATCTTTCCTACTTTTCACTTATCACATTAAACTGACTCTAATTCTACAAGGTCAAATTGAACAACTCATTAGAGATACTGGCATAACAAGACAAAATCCCTTATGACAAACATGTGGTTCTCACACTCAATACATGGTCTACAGAAATGCCATTGTACTCCATGCCAGTGAGTAAAGGTCCTTCTCTTTTATCGGTTTGAAGCGCCTCATTAAAATGCAGCCCTTGGGTTTTGATTAATGTCATGTCATGTTGCATTGCTTAGGCTCCACGCTTGATTGCATTAATAATTGTTCTAAGTGGAAATTTCACAGTAATATTTATAGGGAGTGATGAGATAGATAAAGGTCTGGACTGTAAAAAAGATGCATACTAGATCCATGAGACAGTGTGTATGTCTGTGTTTCATGTCATGTTATTTTGCACTGGGAGATATTTTTTCTGGCCATATGCCCCTTAATGGAGTGGCATCTCAGTGTGATAAGGCTCAACGTTACTGATTTGAAGGTCGCGGTTCGAACCCCATCTCCACTAGGTTGCCGCTGTTGGGTTCTTGAGCAAGGCCCTTACTTCTATCTGCTCCAGGGGTACCATATAATGGCTAACCCCCTCCACTCTGACCACAACATCCTAACAAAGCTGGGATATGTGAAGAATAAAGAATTTTACTGTGCAGTAATGTGACGAATAAAGGCTTAACTTAACTAACTTAACTCTCTGGATCAATGGCTAAAATATGTACTATAGAAGCACAATACTAGCTCATGCTACTGTATATACACAATACTAGCTCATGCAGAGGGGTATGCAGGCTATATATAGCTATTCTATAGCATGTATACTAGAGAAGCGCAATGCTAGCTCATGCTATTTACCCCTCTGCATGCATGGTTTATGGCTTTTTCTTCATTCATTTAAAGCATTTGATATGAGATGTGTTCCAGCACACCCTCTCAAAATGGAGGCTGATTGGAGTGCAGCTGTTTTGCTGGTGTGATAATTACATTTGAGACATGCTTTGAAACTTAGGGAAGATTAAACTTCTCCCATCAATCGCTCTGAGAGTACAAACTCTCTCTCTCTCTCTCTCTCTTCCATCTTTGAAATCATAGACGATAAACCTTAAAAGCCATCGCATGTTTAATTTACTAGCAGTCCATAAACTACCACTGACTAGTAAAGAAATTGCACCTTGGTGCAACAGTCATGAAATGAGGTCTTCCCATCTTTTCCAATAAATCCTGTGTTATGATTGGTTGCAGGGATTCAGTCTAATTTGTGAGGGGTGAGATTTGTAAAATGGTGGGATTGGTAAGAAACCAATTTGTTTGTCAGTAAGAAAAACATCTGATAATGATCATAAAGTCATCTTAAACAACAGCAAGTAACTGCTTTTAAGTCATTCTGATGGCTACAATGCCAACCAGACACTGAATCTGATACAACAACTGAATCTCAAATGCCTCTGTCTGAGGAAGAATTACTGATTGGTTCTCCATTTTATACATAACAACGAACCAAATCAGTGCTTCTTCTTCACACAGAGACCAAGTGGATTTTAAGTGGATTAATTAAATCTTGTTTTTCATTCATTATAGCCTTATAATAGAAAATACTAGATATAAGGACTATGTTCAATATACATAAATGACTATTTTCAATAAAATTTCATTTGGTAAGATGTCAGTATTTGCAGTGGAGCACATGGTTAGTCTATACCATCAGCTATAAACTTAAACCTAACATAGAATTGAATGAATGAATGAAGTTCACCCCAGCACTGCCATGTTGCTACTGTTGGCTCCTCGACAAGATCCTTAATCCTCAGTTGTATCCTGTATCAAGTTTAAGACACCCATAGAAGCATCAGCCAAATATTTAAATTGAGGAACAGCGATTCACTCTTTCAGATTATGTACTGCATGTATAGTGGCTCCAGAAAGTATCCTATCGCCGGTGATTATTTCTCTTTTTGCTTTATTGTTACGTCAAATTTAAGCACTGTTATATAACAATTTCTTTTCGACCAAGTAACCTCAATGGACAAGAGGCTTTCCATGAATGGAGATAATAGACAGTAACAGAACTAAAATGTTTAACTCCATGTCACAGGTGTTCTAGTAACTGTTAATTACACTAAATGTCGTTCGCAGCATGGATAAAAGTAGGACGGTAAGGCCTTCCGATGGCTACAACACTAACTAGCTTCTAACACAACACTGAATCTCAAACTGAATCCCTCCCTAGACCCTAATCAAGGGCCCCACTTGGTGTGTTGAACAAGGCTTTGCACACCCTACTGCACTAACTTTCCATTTAACGCTGTTTGGAACTTAACCCTAGAACCCAGAAGTTAACATAGCTGATATTGTAAAGTGGAATAACTGAAAATATAGAGAAAAATGAGATTCACAGGACTGTCCACCATCTTCATGATTTATTATTCTCACCTCTTGGCTACATAGTATCAGTATGAATTTAAAATTACTTTCGGCCCTGTTAATTACACAAAATGTCAGTTTGCCAACTTTGTCAGTCACAGTTAGTTTTTCCAGCCACACAAGCACATTTGTTGGCGGAGCAAAATAACTGGTTAAATAAAGAAACAAATCATAATCTGTTGATGGTTAATGGTGTTTGAGACTAGAGGTTGTGCTGTTGTATTGGATATCAGCTTTACCGTGATATCTTCACTATTGGGGTGCACCCTCATATGTACGACTGTATCGCAGCTGTGCTGATAACCAGCACCACAGCACTCCCACTGACTTTACATAAAATTACAAATGAAAATGACAAAATTATTTGAAATTAAGCAATATAAAAGCTGCTTAATTCAGCCAGTGTGATTTTTCCTTTTTGCAGCAATTATAGATTTGAGTTGAGGTTTGCAATTTTTTATTTTATTTTTTTTCATTCCTCCATTTTCTCTAGTTCTAAGGCAGCAGTATTCAGGCCATGCCACTGATTTAAGTCTGGGGTCAGATTTAAGTCTGGGTTTTGATTCCCTATTCCAAAACACTATTTATGTATTTATTTATTACAAGCCAATCCTTTGTAGTTTTTGCCTAGTGCTCCAAATGCAGATGTCTGGCTCACTGAAAGAGGTTCTCCTCAACAATTTGCTTCTTTCCGACTTCATCTCTGTTGTCCAGTTCCTCCTTCTAAAAAGAACATTAAAAAAGCACCCCCAACATGATTTTTTTTGCACCAATCATTATGTTTTGGCTTTAGACCAAATGCCTCAACTTTAGTCTTGTCAGATTCTAAAATATTTTCTCAACAGCTTCCAGATTTTCTTATGTCCTTTCTCAGAAGTGGCTTTCTTCTGGCCACTCACATCTGTGCACAGCTGATGCTGTTGTTGAGGTCTACACAGGTTCTGGTCATACTGTAGCTAGACTCTTGGACACTTCTCTGATCTTTACCCTTCTTGCATGAGCAGTCAGGTTTGATAGTGCATGGATTGTGTCATACTTTGTCCATGGCTAACATTTTGTGTTTTAATAATCTTCTTTAGTACAGTATGTTTCCATCTATGACGGAAGCTGCATAGACAGTGCTTGTGCACAATATTTATTGTGCAAACATAAAATGATTGGACATAGATGGAATTAATATTAACACAGATTTAACCTGTTTAACATATTTAATGTGAGTGCTCAAGAAAAAAATACTAGTCATAATATAGATTGCTAAAAGAGATCTGATTGAATAGTTATCAGTTATGCAGGACTATCTGTCTTGTCTCCGCTAGCCAGCTAACTAGACCTCTTAGTTAGCTAGTTTAGCTTCTCTGTTAATTTATGTTGTAAGTTTATGTTGCATG
>JAOVVB010000016.1:8779121-8794960 GCA_028570985.1 Heterobranchus longifilis
AATGCACACAAAATTTGATAAATGCAATTGGAAACAGGTAAGGACATTGTATTGTTTCTATTATGTCTATGTGCATAAAGCTTTCACACATCTGTTGCTGATTTCACCATTTTAATTTTCCACAGTGTACAACTACAAAACATTTCAAAACTACAACACACACTATCATTTGTAACCTCCTTTGCTGCTCTCAGTGTCGTAAACAGTTACATCAGACGGTTTCCTAGGAGCAGTCCTACTCAGTCCTTACTGAAAGTAAGCGTAGGTAGCTTCATAAATACAGTATCTTTTATGTTTTTAGTCCTAAATGAACTTTCAGCGAAATTCCGAGGAGTCATTCTGCGATGCTTAGTAAATACGGGCACTCATACACATATTCAAACACATGGACACACATGCACACCAACTAAACGTTGTTGCTGAAGATTAATATTATTCTTATAAAATTATAATTATAAAGCTACTATGTTAGTATTACTATCCTCAATTTCATTTAATTAATGTCAAGATTCATGAATGCAATAGCTTGTGTTCTTTCTCTTTCCGGGATCTTTGTGAAACATAAAAATACAAGTGCTGTACCAAAGGTAATGCGAAAATGGGGCATGGCTTTTTATCAATTGACATACTGTAGGTCGTTCAACTTTGGACCCCTGTCCTGCACACGTTAGTGTTTTCTCAGATACTAATTTAACTAATCAACTAATTAACATCACTTTCTGAATTGAATTGAAGTGGGTGTGGTACGCTAAAATATGCAGGACAGTGCTCCTCCAGGACCAGGGTTGAGAGCCACTGCTTTACAGTATACAAAGATACTCAACCCTGCCCCTGGAGGACCACTCTCTTTTCTAATTTTAAAAGAGGATTCAATGGTTGGGTTCAATGATGCCTTGCTTGTGATGGAGACTATGGTGAGTAGTACGTTTGTGCAAACACGCAATTTACTAAAAAAAGTTATGCTCACTTTTGCATTACTTTCGGTACAGCTCTCGTAACAGTAACAATGGTCTAACAGGAAGATGCACTGCACTATATTTCCCATCAGCACCAGCATGACACATGTCACTGATCACTGTTATCTTTGTCTCATTAGGTCCTGTTTAGCTCCAGTTTTTAAGTCATGTTGTCAAGCCTGATTGATGTTTTGGTTGTTTTGCTCATAGTCTGTATGTTTTTGCCTTGAATTACTGTAAGCGTTCAGGGGTACTGTATTCTCATAGTTGAATGTTTGTTTGTATTCCACAAAATAAAGGGGCTAACCTATTAAATGGCTATATTTAAATATCCTTGTATTTAAGACTTTGCAGAAACAAGAAACTCAAACTGTTTCTGCAGCCTAGTTTCCTTAAATCCATATAAAATTACAGACCTCGGGAAGATTTTGAAAATGAACAGTTTTCCAAACTATATTAAACTCTTTCATTTAAGTGAACTGAGGAAAATGTAGTTATCTGTGATAGGGATCATTTAAATTGATATCATATTTCGAATTTCTGGAGGCTTGTGGTTCGCTGCAGTCCTCTGAAATTTGATGCTCAAAGCGCTTCCTAAACTTGTAGGCGATTTAACAGACCATTGGGCTGTCAAACTGACAAGAGAAAATCTGAACCCTGGAGAGGTAAAGCTGCTAAGGTAAAGTAATTTGGGAGATGAGCCATGGAAAACATTCACTTGAACACTGAAAAAATGTGCTATAGATGTTGGTCAGGCTGTAAAGTTAAAATGCAGTTTTTGAGATTTTTTTCTTTCTTTCTTTTTCTTTTTTTCTTTAGCTTAACCCAAAGAAGAGCAGAGGGGAAATTAGACTGGGGATGGAAGGAGACACAGCAAGAGCCTTTTGCATTCCCATTTGGCTGCTTTGACTTGTCTTGATGAACGGGAACATTACATAATGTGTACTGTGTTTTGGGAGAGTGTGTGTCAACTTTAATTTGATTTCCCCTTATACTCTACTAAGCTCCACAGCTGGGCTCCCTGACAGCATATTATTTGTGGAAATCCAATAAATAAATAGGAGTCAGTAAGGCCACCACTTTTCATTTGCTCCTGTCCACCCCCATGCCATTTCCGAACGGTTTAATGATCTTGAGCACTGTCTCCAGACTGACACTTGAACAAGGACGAGAACTGAATTGGTGCTGAATTAGACCAATATCGGCTTCTTATTACCTGCACGATCCAGCTGCAACTATGCTGACCCTCTGAAGTGTACGTGTTTTGTAGTTCCCTGGTCTGAATGCTTGGGATGTGCTTCGAAAAAGCCTTAATTTACTTAATAGGTATAAGTATTAGTAAAAAAATATTTGGTTAATTAATATTAGTAAAATATACTGCAAAATATTAGTAAAATATCAACACATTTACATGTATTTGTATGTATGTTTGCTTCTTGTTGTTGTCTTTCGGTTGCTCCCATTGAGGGGTCGCCACAGAGGACCAACTGATCCGCACAACATCTTTATGTTCATGTTTTCCATTAATGCATAGGAGAAGAATGGATTTGTAAGCATGGAAAGCAGAGATACCCACCCAGACACCAGACAGAAACCCACAGCCAGGGCTTATGCTTATTTTCTTTTATTCTGTCAAAGAAATAAAAGCTATATAATGCCAGTGACTTGGCTAAGGTGTATTCAGAACTACAATGAATGTAATGTAATAATTGGCTTTTTATTGTGGTGGAGTGAGATTTAAATATCTGAGACGAGCGAATAGAAAATGTGTCCTTTGTGTGCTGGATAATTAGGCTGTCAACCAGTATGAGACTAGTTAATATAAATATTTAAAGTGAACCTTTAAAGAGATTGGAACTGGGACTCATCAAAAAATGGAGAATGGAGATAGAACTTTTTTTTTTCCCTAATCGCATGTTCAAATCAAACTTGGGGACTTTTGATTGCGCAGAATAACAACAAAGAATAAAGAACAGAATCTTTATATAATCAAAAGCTTTTATAGAAACCAGAGGCATGTTCGGACTCCCTGTCTAAAATTCTGGCCTCCCATGAACTTCTTTAATGGCCCAAACATTATTACTGTAAATCACTTGGACTGAGGTCAAGATTGTATGGGGATGTGGCAATAACACCCATCTGAGTTCCTGTAATGTGCATGGTGTGGTGGTCATGATTGATGGTATGTACAATTTCCACAGACAGATGCGTCTGTTCCTCAAATTGGCAACAAGTTATCTGATGATTTTCACAGGAACAAGAAGAGTCCCGGTTTGATTTGAACACCCCTTGATCTGTCACTTCTGTGACCGCTATAGCAGTAATTTCTTTGCATAAAGCACTTTTGCCAGAAAGACATCCAGAATACAGTGTAGTCCTGTTGTGCTCTGGTTCTATCCTCTGGCACTCAACTTGCTGTCTTGCAAATGTTAAAAAAATTACACCGGCAATCCATTATACACAACATATTCAGTTTGCCTGCAGCTAGGTCGTATCATGGCGCAATCATACTGTCATAGCAATCAAACTGCAATAGGGTTTGCATAGAAACAGCTGCTTTGAAACACAGAAGTGAGATTGCTGTGAAACCACTCCAAAGGAATCGCACCATGGGGTAGAGGCACCAGGGTTTGATTCAAACTGAACAGGATATATTTTAAATAAAAAGCCAATTTGTGACACGAGGCATGTTTTCAATGTCTGTAAATATACAGTTCTCAGATCTACATGTTGTCATGCATGAACCTCTCCCTTTCTATACATCATAGTTTATATAAATGCCTATAGTATAAGTGGGTGCAATAAAGGATCTGAACATTTAATGAGCATTAACTTACATGAATTTGTATAGGGAAATGTCCACAAGCACATAGCCAAAAAAATAATCAAAGTCCATATTTGATGTGAGTTTTTACACCGGATTATTTTCTACCACAGAATTAATTCTGTTGCTGCATGGTGGCATAGAGGTTACCACTCTGGCCTCGCACCTCCATTGTCGAGAGTTTGAGTGCTGATACTCTGGGTTCCCCTGTTTCGTCCCGCAGTCAGAGGATATTGGCAATTTGGCAATGCCAATTTAGACTAATTGGCATTGCCAAATTGCCCATAGTGTGAGTGTGTGTGTGCTTATGCCCGTCCATGAATTGACACCCTGTTCTGGGTGTTCCCCTGCCTGGGTCCCCTGGGATAGGCTCCAGGCCCAGCAGGATCTTCAGTTTCAGTACTGGAGGTCCAGTGTCCAACATAGTTTGGTGATTTTTTTGCTCAAACACAGCTCAAACAAAGCTGTCGTACGTTCGTTAATTCTTCACACATGCCCTTGTTATTAAACCTGCCCTGCTGTAGTATCACCTGCGGCCCTGTTCTTTTCTGCCCTGGGCACTGTGAATGTACTTGGATGCACGTGCCGACAAGTCAGTTAAGGAAACTTCCAATTTATGCACACATTATATGCATTCAAGAATAATGCATATAATTATAATGTATTATAGTATAACATTTTGTAATCTATCAGATCTTGTTCCAATATATATTTATTATTTTATTTCAATATTGTGATATTTACACAGTAGCAGCTACAGGTATCACCAAGGTGCTTATGTTATGTTAGTTAAGGTGCTTAGTCCTTATGTACAGTTAGTTGCTGCGGCTACTGTGGAAAATTCACACTAAAATATTGAGTATAATTTGAAATTTACCATTACCATTTACCATTACCATTGCTTATTGGTACACTATTAGAACGTATGATGCTTATAAATAAACGTGATTTGATTCATTTTCCAGATGGATCCTATCATTCCTAAAGAGATTATGCAGATTATTAGCCTATGTAATATTCACAAATTATTGATTGCAATGAAGGTAGATTACTTAAAATTACTATTAATATCAGGAAACATTAATATAAGATTGTCCTTGATAACATTAAATAGTGCAAGAAATTAATGCCAGGCCTCATGCAAGCTCCATGTTATTTTGCAGTCCAGCGAGGCACTGTGATTGATGGGTAATTTTGTACTGGCAAAGTGCTTATGGTTAGGAATCTTTCTTAAGATGGCTGAATACCCTGTGCAATCCACTTCGCAGGGAACTACTAGGCGGTCAGAACACAGAAAATGACTTTTTCTCACTCCGTGCCCAGCCAACCCCTGCATCCTCTACCTCAGATGCCATCGATACAAAGACTGAGTCAGTGAGTGACTCAGTGTACCCAAGACTCCAGTTTAATTCACACTGGATACATGAGTTCAGTTTGTTATGTTATGAAGAGGGGTTAAATTTGGTTTTGATTTGGGTTTCCGAATTACCTACAGTACGATTGGGCATGTATGCTTTTGCCCTGCAACAGGATGGCACCCCATCCACGGTGTACATAGCCTTGTGCTTCAGGCCCCCTGGTATAAGTAATATACCTTAGGTAATAAATGAATAAATGAAACATTCTGATATTCCTCATTAATCTTCAAGCACACGATTGGATCCACTGAAAGACTTTTCTGGGGCTGCAACCGAACTGCAGTCAGGCAGTTGATTCCCCTTATCTTAGATAGCTTAGATAGAAGCTATAGTTTTTAGAACAGAAAGACTAGATCTGTTTGGAGTGATGGAAAGGTCTTTGATTTTCTGTTAGAGTGTGTCTAATAAGAGAAGACAGCTTTCCTCAGCTGTACATGATGTAACTGGACAGTCATAGGGTGGCCTGTGGGTGAGCACACACACTCACACTGCTTTGAGATTTACTCAAACTTCAAGAAAAGCATTTTTTTTTGGCTTGGCTCCAGGTCAACATGGGAATGCACCAAGTGTGACACATCAAATGTGACCACATGGTCAGTAACTACCACTGAAATACTGAAATCCATTCCCAAGTCCGAGAGTTCTACTAACTTCTCCTGCAATTTATACAGACTCACAATTGTTGTATGTGAATTTCCGTCATCGTTCTAGTGATGTACTCATTTTTACAATCTCCATTGCGTATTAGGAACCATAAAGCAACTAGAAAGCCAATGCAGTAATTTCAGGTGATATAGTAAATCATTGTAAACATTTATTGGGCACTGTGGCACAAATCTTTTATTCTTTAAATGCAATCTAATACAATAACATGCTTGTTTTAGCATGTGTGTTCTCTTCTCCCAACCTTAACCATCCCATATTTAAAAACCCAGACATGCCATTGCACCACTTCTACTTGACACTTCTTTCCCTTTCTCACAGCTGTAATAATTTACTATTCTTATTTTATAGTTTACGTGCACATTCTCTGGATGCCACTGTCCACCATCTCCATCTGCCTTTTTAGCTTCTTTTCCCTTAGAACATGTGTCTCTGCTGAATTATGATACACATAAAAAAAAAGAAGTGCTCATCATTAGTTGGTTTATTATAATTCAAGTAAATATGGCATCATGAATCTTTAACTAGTGATGTAAATCAACACAATTACAACACTCACTTACGCGCAAATGATTTCAGAGCCCTTGTTTTTGTCCTTGAAAGTCTGTTTGACTGAAACAAGCATGTTTTTATGCTGTATCTTTTTTTTTTTTGCTTGTCAATTTAGATTTATCAATCTATTTCAAGAAAGCCTACCTTCACTTGTAACTGTCTATGTGGCTTGACAGTTAAAACATTTAGTTTTAACAAGATGGATCGAGGGTTCTTTTCTCTATTATATCAGTACAGTACGTAAGAGCAGTTTCTATTGTAACCAGGTTTTAGAGACTATATCTTACATTAACTTGCAGCAGAACAGCATATTATAGTTTAAAGGAAAGCCAGTCATATAGTGGGGAAAATAATTATTTGATCCCCTATAGATTGACCTCTTCTCCTGCTAGCACTCCCACCTCACCAATAACCTCCCGTCTCTCTTTCAGATAATGCAAGTCCTCTTGAAAGGGAAAAGGACTGAACATGTAGAAAGAGCAAAAAATAGAAAAGTATGAAACATGGAAAAACAAGGATGTGAAAGTGTAAAATTAGCCATAAATGGCAAAGGTGGAAGGAAACTGAATGTGTAGGTAGGTGTAAGAAATGGTATTTGGTACACAAAGGTATTTACTTACAGTATATTTGTTCATGCACATACTGACAATATCAACTCCACTCTGTGTGTGCATGAAGTTTGCATGAGTTTTCCTCAGGGTACTCCGGTTTCCTCCCACAGTGCAATGACCTGCAAGTGTTGCCAATTTGCCCTTAGTGTGTATGTGTGTGGGCCCTATGATGGATTTGCACCACGTCCAGAGTGTGCCCTGGGATAGGCTCCAGGCCCCCTGCGACCCTGTATACTAGATAAAGCGGTATAGACGATGAGCGAGTATTTTTCTACTCACATAACTGGCTTGTATCAGGTTTTTTTCCTTGTCTGTCAAATAGGTTCAGAGTGAGAGCTGCCTTATCATTAACCTTCAACAAGCAGCCATCAGTCTGACACGTTTTCTAATATGACAGCCACTTCAAAAGGAACATTTGAACCCCCAAGACAGGTATCTATTAGCGGTTTCCTGTTACCTCGTGTTTCTTCTTTCAAGGTGAATAGAAGGCACATGGGTAATGGATGTAACCAGATACAGTTAATATGAGAAAACTGGTGTGTGTTGAAGAAACTGTAATCCAACCAACAGATCTTGTGTGTCGGATGTATCATCAACAAACCCATCACGTTCGGAATTCAGCGGGAGCGATGAGATATCAGCACTACCTGCTGTGCCACTCCTACATATTTGCATTGATTCCAGAAGCTCTCTGTGTGTTTTGGTGTTGCTCAGATAAGACAAAAAAATATTTACATACAGTCATGTAGATCGAAAATGTAATCATTGACAGTTTTGAGCTGAGATGCATTTCATTAATATAAAAATAGGCTTTGTCAAAAATAAATAAGCTGACAAGCACTGGAATAAATGTCACAACTCCGTTTGAGTAAAGTGACAATGCACCAATTGTGGAGGAGCTATTAAGCCTGACAGCTTATGCCAGCAATTCTTTGGATCCCAGTCAATGCATTTTAAAGTAATCTTTTTCTGCACGAGGCAGACGGCGAAGAGAAATAATGAGACTGTATTATCTTGGACAGCTGATGGGCCATGGTTTGCTCTATTAGCCATCATTTTGAACCCTCTATAACCTTACAAGTACACCACTGGGATGAAGAGAGTGATAAAGAAGAAGAGAAAGTAGTATGCTGTTGTCTCTGGATAGGATAGATAAGGTAGAAAGTGCCAAGTGTTATCAGTTGTTTAATAGGTGTTGTTTAAATTGTAGCAGCTTTCTGAAGCTGTTGCATGTTCCTAAGCCTCAAGGCCATACCAGAAAAACCGTTCCCCAGTCATGTTTTACTTCCTGACTGAGATTCCAGTGACAAATTGTTTTTTAAGCATTTTTTAACCAACATCTCTTTCAAACTGCAACATGTCCCTTCATACATCATGCCTTTCAGCTTGTGTCAACTGCATACAAGACAGGTTAAAGGGGAACCAATGATGATTTGATTGATACATCACCTGTCCAACCCAGAGTACCCAAACTCAATCCGAGGAAAGACCATTCTTTGATATTTGACCTTAAAGCCAGAGTGACATCTGAAGGATAACATCTTTAAGCATTTAATCTAGTAGATTTACCCTAGGTCACCTAGGTCGAAGATGAAATTTAAGAACATGAGATCATCATTTTGCATTCACATTCCCCTTTTAGGCTTGGGTCAAGAGTTCAACTGGCAACACAACTTGTTGTAGTAACTGCACAAAAACACAACCCTAAACTTGTTTTTGGTTTTTAAACATAATTTTGCGATAAGGAGTGTTCAATCTTACCCAGAATGGCTGAGGGTTTCCATTCTAACCAAACAAGAGTCAAATCTGATTCTCAATTGATTCAAGTCTCCTGCACTAGATGCTGTTTGTAGTCTTGTATGTGATATGCATGTATGTGAGATACATAAATAATTTATTTCCACAAAAGTGTAAAAGGGAACCATCATTAATATGAAAGAAAATTATTAGTGCACTTTAAGTGGATTTAGAAAAAAATAATTGTATGCAGGTAAACGTATGACGTATACTGGTTTAATCCAAGTCTGAGTGGTGTGATGTGGACAGACACAAAGTGCAATTATAGTCCCCAACCCAAAGGTTTTCCTATATTGTTCACACTGAACAGTCATAGCTTTAAAACCGTTAACAAAGCCACCTGGGTTTGGGTTTCCTTTATGCCACCATGGTGACTCTGTAGGGCCTCTGGGGGTGTACTGTAGTGTCTGGCACGAGCATGTTTACAGTGGATCCTTTGGGTGCTGTTGATTGTGGGGTGGGGCGTCCGTAGATCAGATTTGTTTGTCTGGTCCATCCATTGGGAGATGCTCAATTGAACTGGGGTGTGGGGAATTTGAAGGGTTTTTGCCTTTGGTCCCCGCAGGCATACCTTGGGTGCCCAGCATATCCTAAGGTGGCACAGTGGCTTAAAGGTTAGCACTGTTGCCTTGCACCTCCAGGGCCCGGGGTTGAATCCTGCCTCGGGTCTGTGTGCATGGAGTTTGGATGTTCTCCTCGTATTTGGTGGTTTCCTCCGGGTGTTCTGGTTTCCTCCCAGAGTCCAAAGGCATGCAGATTATGCTAATTACCTTAATGAGTATATCTGTGTGCCCTGCGATGGAGTGGCACCCGCGATAGCCTAGTATAGACGATGACTGAGTGGGTAAGAGAGAGATATGCTGAAGTGCTTTATTCATCTATGCATGTTTTAATTCCTCCACTTATTCATAACCACAGTAATGAACCAGTGATTTCAAATTTGTTAATTAATTAAAGAATGCTATATGGTCCCTTTAAGTTAATCTTGTGGAATGGTGTTGAATTAAGTAACTTCCAGTTATCAATTGTGTTATATCTATGGAAAATTGGTTCCTCACTAATCTCATTTTTTCTTTCTGTTGAAGTTAATGAGACAAAATGTAGCTTGTCATGTCACTGAGGCTTCGAGAAAGTGCTTGGTCCTGAAGGCTGAAAGCCTACTGCATCTTAGATTAATAAACTTGCCTTACAAAGCACTGACTCGGAACTCTTCCTCCATGAATATTACATAAACTTTGCCTTATAGAAAGTTTTAAATGTATTTAATAACAGCATCATTTTTGTCTATTATAAGGCTTAGATTATGTGCGCTGTTCATTATACCAGTTCTTGTGAATAAGATACTACAGAAACAATCATTTATATGTGATTTTAATAAAGATAACAGCTACTTTCTGTCATACTGTATAAATTTTTTCCTTTTGTTTTCTGTGTTGGACAAATCAGGCCATGTTAAGCATACACTTTCAGTTTTTTTCCCTCCATTGACGTAGGATGAAATGCAGACTGTCAAGTAATGTCTTCTCTGGAAAGTCAAGGGAACAACAGAAATTCAGCCTCAGAATAAACCAGACACACAGAAGGTGGTAATGAAGCTGTCTGGGGTTTTGAATCGCTGAATCTCTTTAAAGGCTTTAACTGAAGGAAATGTGTTACTTATAAAAAAGGGTAAGGCTGTTTGGTGGCTGCAGAACTTGGATCAGTAGCCAACGGTCCAGGCTAAATTGGACTGGGGTTTAATTCTGCATCAAGTGAGCAGCGGGGTCTGTTTGACCTGGTCTGATTGCACTTTAATAGCCTCCTGCCTCCCTGTCTGGCTTTGTTGCGTGAGTTCTCTGCCTTCTTTTGATGAATGCAAGTGCTGTGGCTCTGCTTTGACAGACTTCACAGTAGAGCTACAGACGAGACTTCTACAGTACATACTTACTGCACATGCACAAACACATGGCACATGAAGCTCAAACAAACAAACAAGACTTATTGAAATCATACACACAGACATGTGACATGGTTGTAAATGAAATCACAGAACACAAAAAGTAATACACACATACACACTCTAGGGGTGCAACGATTAATCGATATTGTCAAATCATAAAATTCATTGCCTAGAAATGTAATTGTCGATTAGGTGACGTCGTCATGCTTGATTCTTGCGCAAACTGTGAACGCTCTGACATGTAGGTGTGAGGCTTACTGAAGCGAAGTGAGTAATAGCGCAATGGCAAACACTCTGAGCAATTAATCTCCTAAATGTGGGGAACATTTCACTTTAATCTCGAGCAAAACAGCCGCTAGAATCAGGGGGAACTACTGGGGTCGTGGCCGCTTTGTGAAGGACGCTAGAGTCAGGTAAATGGGAAAGGATTCACACCTGATGAGAATGTGGATAATTACTGACTGTGTGTTGCTGTGAGTCGGGATTTTATTTCCAGTTTTCCTCAATGAGTGGGTAATGGAAATTCACACACACACTTTGCACCTCATTGCTGGCTTTTGAGCTTTCTCTCTTTCTTTCCACTTTTTTCAGCTCACAGCAACACACGCGCACACACCCTAATTAGACATATTCACCTCCTTTTCCCACTTACCTCACTCTCGGGCCCTTCACACTTCACTTTGCATGACCCCGCCCCCACCAGTTGACCAGTTGACCAAAATTACTATTTGCCATCTTTAAGCGTTCATTAAGAGTCACATTGTATTGCTGCTATTTTGCTTTATCTTGGTGTTAATTTTTTTTTTCTTACCAGGAAAGTTCAGTAAAAGATATATTTTAGGGCATACTCATGCCCCAAGTCTCCTGGGATAGGCTAAAGCGTACAGAATAAAGCATTATAACCAATGAGTTAGTGAGTTATCTTTATTATCTTCATAGTTAGTTACCACATGCACAAACCAGCCACAAGCTAAATTTAAAAGCTGAATAAGAGCGACTGAGTAATTGTGCCATTTGTAGTCCGATTACTCGATTAATCGGTTCAGTAATTGATAGATTAATCGATTCGACAAAACAGTCTTTAGTTGCAGCCCTAACACACACAAACCCCACGCAAATATATTGCGCCTCTCACCTTGCTTGGCGAGAGCTGATGTTGACCACTGGAGAAAAACTAACATAAAAAAATCTAACTTTACAACAGAAAGAACAGACACACATTCAGATAAATCAAGGTAAAGAAAAGACATGGACACAAACATTCATACCTTAATTATTATTATTAATTAGTATTATTATTTTCTACAAAAAAAAGTAGATCAGGGATATGAAAAAAAATCTTGACTGTGTGTAAATTGAATAAGCCTGCCTTCACATGCTTGTCACATGCTCCTGTTTCACACTCGTGAAGGCGTAATTAAGGCGCCTTTGCATTCAAGTGCAAATCCGCTAGCCTGATCTATTTCGGGATCTTCCCACAGTTTCCCCTACTGTATAAATGTACACAATGCACAGTGGTGGAGAGGGCAATGCTCGTTTGGTGAATAAGACATACAAGACATACGACATGGACATAAGATAGCAAACAAAAAGACAAGCTGTCTTAGAGAAGAATCGAGGATTACCAAACATCTACCACTGAAGCAGTCATTTCTTCTGCCATGATGCAGGATTACAAGTCAGGAACTCCTAAAAACTGAAGAGATTTGAGTGTAACATTTGTACTGAAAACTCTTCCTTACAGTAGTTCTGATATGACATTAAATCGTCCCAAATGATCGATCAAGACTCAGTGGGGTAACCCAGGCGTGGTACGGTGGAGAAAGCACAAACATTTCATGTTGACATACTGTATGGAAACTGCTTGTTGGCTCCAACATCATAGGTATTAGAAGAAAGTTCCTCTTCTACAGATGAATGACAATATTTGCGTGTTTGCATGTGTGTGCATGTTGTGTCTGTACAGTATATTGATTGGAAGCATTTGAACAAAGCAGACACAGAGATCTCGACCATGCATTTTCATCCTCTCAAAAGACCTCTGTCACACACACGCATACACACACACACACGTTTGCATTTATAACTGCTATTTAACATATGCTTTGAATACATACACTATGATAGTCAAACATTTAATTAAGTTAAGGCACAAATCTCATCAACAGCTCTCCATCGCTTTCCTCCTATTCTCTCTCTCTCTCTTTCTCACTCTCTCTCTCGCTCTCTCTCTCTCGCTCATATCCCAGTGGAAGCTAATAACAAAAGGACCTTGTCTTCTCAAACAATGAACAATATCTCCACACTGCTGCTTCTCCCCGACACTGTTTACAAGCTTAGGCATGCCCACTCTCTGTACACTTAAAACGATGAGATCTGAATATGAAAACTTCTGTACACACAAATTTTCATAAGCCTGGTAATTTGGGATGAATTATAAAAATAATAATAATAATAATAATAATAATAATAATAATAATAATAATGTCTAGAGTTGGTATTATCAGCATATATAAAAAACAACAACAACATGGTACAGTATTTTCCACAAAACATATTATATAATTTTTATCAAGCTTACACTGAGCACACATGCAAACTGTATGCATATACAGTATATCATCGTCATATATATATATATAAAAATGTTGAAAGCATTTGGATACACGCTTACAGTATGTTAAAAATTTCTTTGAACAGAACATACTGTAATACATAGATCTCAGACACAAGATAGCTTTATAAATGTCTGTACTGTATGTTAAGTCGATTCTGAAGAAATGCCCAAAAGTTTGTGGACACCTTACCAACACACTTATGTGGATCTGCCTCAAATTGTTGCCACAAACTTTGAAGCACACAGTTATCCAGAATGCCTTTGTATGTTGTGCCCTTGAGCTTACTTCATTGCTAGAACTAAAATCCCCACACCATAACCCTTTTCCATGTGCACAAAGTGAGCTCCATAAAGCCATGGTACACCAATGCTGGCATGGAAAATCTCAAGTGTCCTGAACAGATCTCTGACCTCAGACCCTACTAATCACCTCACTGCATCTCAGAGCTTTTTCATCCAACGTCACACTAATTGCCTGACCACACTAAGCCTCAAATTCCCACAAATACTATGTTCTAGTGGAAAGCCTTACTAGAAGAATTGGTGGTTACTATAACAACCACTCACTCTTTTTTATACCGCTTATCCTGTACAGGGTTTAAAGGAGGCCTGCAGCCTATCCTAGGGGACTCATGGCACTAGTTGGGTACACCCTGGATGGGGTGCCAATCCAACACAGGGCACCAGCACACTCACGCTCACATTTTGGAAACACCAATAACTGTAGTCTAATCTGCATGTTTTTGGACTGTGGGAGGATCTGGAGAACATGGAGGAAACCCACTAAGCACAGGGAGAACATGCAAACTCAGTGCACAGTGCTTTTCATCAGGAATGAAAATGTTTAATAATGAGTAGCATGGTCAGGTGTCCACAAACTTTAGTCCAAACATTCGTATATTGAAAGACCATTACACCTATTTCTACACAATGACACTAATTAAAATTGTCTTATTTTATTGGCAGATAATGTCATGTTTTTTCTAGAAGAAGAAAAAAACCGCTTGAAATAAGCAACATTATCTTAAAATGACACAATGCAGCCCTTAAAATTAGTAAAATAATAAAAAAATATGCTAGGTAGTTTAAAATTTGTTTTAAAAAAATGTTAGAGAAAGACAAAACCACTGTTTTAAATATTATATTATTAGACAAAAAATGAGTTATATTTGCCTCCCCTGAAGTTATATTATCTTAATTAGATGATTTGCAGTTATCAAAATTATTTTTAATAAGCAACTTTTGTTCAAAACAAAAATTTTCACTTAATATTATTTGTTTCTCCAAAAAATGTATTTAATTTTATAAATCAGAAGCAGTGTTTTTGAAGAAAAGCCTTCTGGGTGAAGCTTTTTCATGAATCTGTTTGTAAAACTGCAAAATGAGCATTCTGTTAAGAATGTAAATGATAAAAAAAATGATAAAAATATATGTAATTTTGTTTTGTTTAACAGCTTGCTTTGTCAATGGCAAAAACATTTTGTGCTGCTTTATAATGTTACTGTGTCCATTATTATGTCAAGAAGACTGTACAAGGAAAATATTTGCAGAAGAATTTTTTTTAAAAACATTTTTTCTTTTTCTGCCAGCATGTACATGGTGAAGGAAAAACTAAAACGGCAAAAACACAGATGTTTGCATAAAAACTGCATTTTTGGTTGCAATCAATCTGCAATCTAGATTGGTGATGTGCGCCAGGATGAAAGTGTTGGCACAGGATGTGTTAATGATAAATTAGTGCTTGACAGTCACAAACACACTGACTGTTATGTAAGCTGTTCTCTAGCCATAGTTTAGAGCAGTTTTTATAACCCTGACTGTAATCCCTTACTGGCTGTCAGTCTGATTAAAACACTTAATCTGGAATCGCGGTTTCTACTGGACTTCACTCAAAGCGCTAGCATTATGCGCAAAACACAAGCACACTGCAAATGATAACAGCTTACCGAGGAAAATATCTTCACTGCAAAAAATGACATCATAGCAAGTGAAATATTGTTGAATCTAGCCAAACATATCTATATTTTCTTCAAACAAATTTGCAGCAAACCAAATATTAGACTATTAACCATATTTCATGTCAAATGTTATTTAAAATTGCAAGAAAAAAATTGTCTTGTTCTGTTGGCAGATAATTTTGCTAGTTTTTAGAAATATATTTCTTGTAAGAAGAAAAATGAAATCCTTTTTTTCTTGCAGTTTTAATAACATTTGTCTAAAAATAAAAACAATATTTCACTTTCTAAGATTTTATTTTTTGAATGATAGTAAAGTTTGAGGCATAATATAGTTTTGTTCTATTTAAAGAAAGTTTCTTATTTTAAAGTAAAGAAGTAAAATGATTTGCCAAAAGAATAGAAATAAATAAATAAAAAGCCTGGAAAGTGTCCAAGCATTTTAAAACAGGATGCCAAACCTATATATATATATATATATATATATATATATATATAGAGCTCTCT
>JAOVVB010000016.1:8815781-8835527 GCA_028570985.1 Heterobranchus longifilis
AAGAAAAAAAAAAAGTGTTTAAAGTAGTATTGCATAAGTTTTACATCATTTGACAACACAAAACCATGTTTTTAACCACTCTGCACGTTGAATGGGTTAAAATGGGATATGACATTACTACAACTTGCAAACTTGAAAGGTTCTAATGCATGCAGCATAAGATTGAAACTTTGTACCACAACTCTTTCTGCTACCAGCTTTCACTTTTGTTTCCACTAACTAAAATTGTGGAAATGCCAATTGGTCTTTTATGTCAAAGAAGAGCCATGTCAAAGAAAACCAGAGTACCAGGAGGAACCCCGCAAAGCACAGGGAGACCATGCAAACTTCAAACAAAGAAGGTGCGAGGCTGCAGTGCTAACCACTACACCACTGTGCCACCATAAATACAATTATTAGTAAAAAATAATCATTTCAAATTAAGATATTATACATTAAAGGCTGTACTGTGGCTTAGTTAGCACTGTCACCTTGCACAGACAAAAAAAGTGTCAAAAGTGCAAAATAGCTCCAAGAGTCTGGAAAGATCATCCATGCACGCTAATTAATCAGCCTAGCAAATCACCATCCTGATCGCACCTCAGCTGTAGATTTGGAGGTAGGAGCTCTCACTATCATTACAGGTGCGTCACACTAATGGCAGACATGTTTATGACCACTTCAGTCACTTCCTGTCTCCCCAACCTGTTGTTAGTCTCACTGAAGTATCCATCAGTCGTTTTTTCCCCTCTTTCTCTATCCACCTCTTATTAGCCTCCTCCACCTACACATACATTTTACAGTGGCTGCTTCACTGCGACAGCAGTCTCTGTGGTGATAGTATTTTGTCACACAGTCTCTCTCTCTCTCTCTCTCTCTCTCTCTCTCTCCCTCTTACACACACACACACACCTTCCCACCTTAAAAACTATGCAGTTTGTTAACTATTAACAAACACTTACTGTAAGGACTGATCCAACTAGAGAACATTTACATGTGACATTATTCCAGGAATCTGATCTATTGATGCAACTGGGTGATAATACAAGAGATTTTTTTCTGACCACACTCATGGTCAGATTCAGTGACAGAGGTGTACAGAAAGTGCAGCCATCTAAAACAAGTGTCATTTTAGTAATTACAGCCCTCCTCCACCGAGCCACTTCAGACGGAGACATGTGTGGAAACAGGCCTCTTGTTCTTTATGATGAAAGATTGACATAATTAACCTTGAAAATAGTGTTCATGTACTGTATACACTGATCAGCCATAACATTAAAATGCAAAACATTACGCCCAGTATTGTGTCGATTTCCCTTATGCTGCCGGGCAGCTCTGACGCCATTGGGATTGACTCCACAAGACCTCTGGGGGTGTTCTGCAGTGTCTGGCACTGGGAAGTTAGTGGCGGATCTTTTGGGTGTTCTGGGTTGCTGGGTGGGGGCTTGATTGTCCAGCACATTCCATGGATTGAAATCCAGGAAATTTGGAGGCCAGATCAACAACCTTGTATTCTTTGCCTGCTAAGCATCATACGTGGATGAATGATACCTTTGATACCTTTCTATCATGTATCTTTCTTTCCAGCATTAACGTTTTTTTTTTACAATGGCTTTTGGGTCGGACCAGATGAGCCAACATTTGCTCCCCACACGCATAGATAAGCCTTTGGTGCCCATGAACCTGTCACCAGTTTACTGTACAGTATATTAATGATATTCAATGGCATTCCATTCACCTGGCAGTGATGTTGGTGTTGTGGCTGATATTTCCCTCAATATAGAAACTATGATCTAATTATTTAATTAGAGTAATCCATTTTTTCTTGATGTCTCACCAATTAACTCGTACTATAATTGAATGTGTTCATACGTGTGTGTGTGTGTGTGTGTGTGTGTGTGTGTGTAAAAGATGCTAATGCAGACCAGAGCGCTGAAAGAATGAAAACAGGCACAGCAGTGTTACCATTTGAGATTCTCAGATCTCATTAATCACTGTTACACTCTGCCAGCCTGGGTGTATGTGGTTGTGTGTTTGTGTGTGAAACAGGTGTCCTGTTCCTCTATGGCTAACCCTGGGTGACCAATTCATTATTTATTTAGACCAATTTTCATGCCGCTCAAATCTAGGTCATTTAAACAGGTGTTGAATTAATCTATAGAGGTTTTTTTTTTTTCATAGAAAATGATTCAAATAAACCTCTGCATGACATTACAGGAGAGGTAGCGCTAACACACAAACCTAAACTTCGTTCTCATGTAGTATACTGACACATAAAGTGCTTTAATATCGGAAATAAAATGAAATTGTCTTCCAATAGGGCATTTAAGTGTGCACTCGGGCAAAACTACATACATCATGACTAATGACTGTCTACAGCAAACTGGTAGGGGAGAGAGAGAGAGAGAGAGAAAGAGAGAAAGAGAGAGAGAGAGAGAGAGCACATGGCAGAGCGTGATACAGTAGAGAAGTCCTTCAGAGCGCATAACACATGAACAAGTCATTTACTTTTACAGAAAAAAAAACAACCAAAACTTTCTTTGTTGCTGTGGTGATAACTGGGAATCTGGGCCACAATTGAGCCATAAGGTTTATGACAGTCAATCACGATTCTCAGTCATCCAGGAGACGTTGTTGAATAATGTCAACTGGACTTCTTGTTCATTTGAAATATTTTGCTACTCATTCAATTAGCTGCTGCAGGCTGAATCTCTTTACCAGCATCTCCATCTATGATGCCCTAACAGCTGTTTGGAGAAGATCAAGGAGGCCCAACCCAGAGCCGATTCACACTCTTCTGGACCTTAACTTATTGTACAGAGGTGACTTCTACAGACAGAAACACGGATGTGCTATGGGTTCTTTTGTGTGACCCATTGTTGCCAACATGTAGATGGAAGACGTAGATAAGAAAAGGTCTCCTTCTTGGGGACGGCACCGTCCCATTGAATGATCAACAAAGCTGAGACCATGGGTGAAAGTAGGCCGGTATGGTCCGGTACTACGTACCACTAAATGACTCAGCGGTAATACATAGTAACTGGAAGAGGAGAAAACCGACTTTCAAAACATAACAGCTACTATTATGTCATTTTAAATGACACTGCTTGTTAATTGCTTCTAAGTTGTTGCAAATTGCCTCTGAACTGACCATATGTATTTTGATCTTTCATTATTGCTAGATAATGTGAGCACAGCTCACCTCTTTTTCATTGCTATGTGAGCTACAAAGCTAACTAGCTTCTAATACAAAGCTGAATCCCAAATCCCTGTCTAACCCCTGAACAAGAACACTATTTTGGGATTCTACACCCTACATAGTGCGCTAGCTTTTGATTTTTATGCTTTTTGGGATTCAACCCCTGTTACTTAGCTGAGGATGTTCTACGGACTAAATGTAGACATTAAAGAAACTTACAAGATTTATAGGATTGTCTACCACCTCCATGGATTATTCTCCTTTTGGCTACATTGTACCAGTAAAACATAAAACTGAGAGTCCAGAGTCAAAAAAAGAACCTTGTCATTCCTTACATGGTATCTGAAAAGCTCTAGAGGATGTTTGAAAAACAATGTGCACATTTTGGACAGAGAGGCTAGATAGTTTGACAGATTGGTAGGAAACCAGCTATACAAAAATGGAAAATCCTTCCCTCAACAGGAACTGTCTTATATTTCTCATGCTGCCCTCTCATCCATTTCCAGGAGGCTTAAGAACATTTTATATATACTGTACCAGATGGAGGCCAAAAACTAACGAATCTCCTTGTGGGGTCATAAAGGAGTATGGGTGACCCTCACTTCTTAAAGACGTCTCCTCATTCTCACCATCTCAATTGTCCATCAATGAGCCTACCAGATGAGAAATGGCCCATGCAGGAAATGTTAAGTGTCCCTAACCAACATCCTCACATTGATGAGTAGTAAAATGGATGAGTAGTGAAATGTTTTAGACTAACAAAAAGAAGACCCATTGACATCAATTTCCAAAAAAGGTTCGTGACTGTACCTGTAATACATTTTTTAACACAGTTTTAATGGAACACATGTTTAAAAGAAACATACTATGAACATTGTATACAGATTGTATAACAGAACATACTGTACTAATATTTTGCAGGCTCAAAAAGATGCCTTTTACTAATTCTTACTTTCATATAGAGTTAGGTCCAAAAGTATTTCAACAGTAACTTAATTGCCTCTGTACACCACCAAATGGTATCTGAAATGAAGCAATCAAGACATTATAAAAGTGTAGACCTTGAGCTGTAATGCAAGGGGTTTAACAAAAATATTGCATGAGCTTCTGAAAAAAACATATTTTTACATAATCCCCCTGTTTTCACAGGCTTAAAAGTAATTGGACATTTGACCGATATGCAGTTTGATGCTCAAGCACAGTCTGTTTCCTTATTATTTCATGACAAAATAAGGAGATAAAAGGTATGAAGTTTGTTCCAAGTTTTGAATTTGCATGTGGCTATGGCAACTTTTAATATGTTGTTTAAAGAGGTGTCACTACAAGTAAAGGAGTTTATCATTAGGCAGAATAACAAAACAGACCTACCATCGAGATAGCCAAACCTATAGGAGTGACCAAATCAACAATTTGTTACGTTCTTAAAAAAAAGAAATGCATGGGTGAGCTGAGAAACATCAAAAGACCTATAAGACCATTAAAGAAATCAAAATTGGATAATCACAGAATTATCTATAATAAAAAAAATAATAATAAAAAAAACACATCTTACCAGCAAGGTAGGTATATAATTATCAAAGTCTGCAACCTAGAGACACCTTCAAAAATGTGACTACAGATATGTGACTACAAATAGTCAAAAGCAGAAAGGCCAGATTAGACTTCCTACTCAGAAATCCTACCTTGTTCGTTTAAAGACTAACCTCATATAACACAAACTGCCAAACATGGTTAAGACATCGGCACATATGACTGCAAATAGAATCAGTCACCTGACCTCAACCAATATTTCAGGTACTGAAGACAAAATTGAAGGCAGAGAGCCTCACAAACAAGCTGCAACTGGGGGTAGCTCTAATAAAGGCCTGGCAAAGCATCTCTTGAGAGGAAGCTCAGCATTTGTTGATTTTCATGGGTTTCAGTCGCCATGCTAGTTTGTCCAATTATACTGTATTATAGTGTATACATTAATTTCTACCTTAAACTTTGACAAAATATCTGCTAATAGCTGGTCAGGTAAAGCAAAATGATGGAATATTGTATATATTAATATATACTGTATATATATCTGTATATAATAAAATATATATTTTATATATGATATATAATACAGTAGGTACAGTAGCATAATGTATAGTGTTATGATGAAGAAAACCAGCTCAATAATACTTACATTTGAAACTCATCTGTACAAATTTTATATCAATCAACTGTTTCCAACCACTTAACCTGATGAGAGCCTTTTCCATGAACACTGGACATGAGGCAGAAATACACTAGAGATGGCACCCCAGCCCATCACAGGACACCTTGCATACACATCCACACAACTCTTCATGATTGGGAACAATAAAGATGCACCAACGAAATTTCTGCATCTGTTGGGGAATTGTGAGGAAATAGGAAAACCTGACAGAAACCCACACTTATAGAGGAGAACGTGTGAAATTCCACAAAGATAATAACCTTAGCTCAGAATTGAACCCTGGACCCTGGTGTTGTGAGGCAGCAATGCTATACATTCATAAACTGATTGATAAATAAAAGAATTCATGAACTGATTTGTAAAAAATTATAAAATGTATATTGTGACGCATGCAAAATATCAATAAGGTGTATTTTAATATGTTATACTGTAAATATAAATAAGAATACACTGCCCAGCCAAAAAAAGTCGCACACTGTAATATTTTATTGGATCACCTTTTGCTTTGTTTACGGCTGTCGCAACATTTCGATACATTTATGCAATCTCAGATTATTTACTTCCATCCAGAGTTGTAATAATTTCTCTCCAAGATATCCAGCACATCCCAAAGATTCTCAATAGGGTTAAGGTCTGGTCAATCCATGTGCTCCCTGAACCACTCTTTCACAATTTGAGCCTGATGAATTTTGGCATTGTCATCATGAAAAGGGAAGGGGGAAAAATGGACGGGAAAAACCTGGTCATATTGGTCGATATATTGAGGTTGTCATTTTTTTGTGCACAATGTTGCTGAACCTAGACCTGACCAACAGATGCAACCTCACATTATAACATTGTTTAGACCCAATCCTTTGAGTTTTCTTAGCATTGCATGTGTGGAAATGCTCTTTCTTTTATTATTAAACTTAGCTATGAGTTCCACATAAAAAAAAAAAAAAAATTATTTGATTTTAATTCAGGATATTTTTTTCGACTACATTTCTTCAATGAAGATGATGGGTCACCACTATCCCTCCAGGTTTTAATAGCATGTTTTTCAGTCAAGGCAAGAAAACAACCTAGGAGATTGTTGAAACTACTAACAGTTTCAACAATCTCCTAGGTAGTTTTTTTTTTTGTCATAATATTTTATTGCCATAATACCCAGTTCTAGTTATAAAGTTGTCAGTGATTTTATGACACAAAACAAATGCATGATGTATTTGTGTAATCTATACACATGTTCCTCCCTGTATGCTGCCTAGCCCCTTTTACTCGAGTGTACTACAGTACCAGCGGGAGAGGCTTCATCTCATAGTTTGTGGAAAATCCCACACATACAGTATACAATATTCTACTGACTACATTAAGTAAAAAAAAAAAATAGATTTAGCAATACATGCCAAATAGAGAATAATTAATGATGTGTGAAAATTGCAAAGATGCGATGAACACCTAAACAGCAAGTTTAAATTTGACCACCTCATACTGTATGTACCTCTTCTCTCCTCATCATAATAATATTAATAATGATAAAAGAGCATTTTCAAATCAGAACACTTGAATCAAAGATAAAGGTAGGCTTCTTATTTTTCCCCCCTGTTGAGTGAACAGCTGACTCTTCTCTCGATAATGAATAAAATGGTATAATCAGATGGCAGCTCATGAATACGCTAACACAGAGGATGCTGAATGCATCTGGAGACGAGCGACTTTCATTGTGTCCGGGCGAGATAGAAAGACTCTCGCACAAATCTCCTGATAAAGCCACTTAGGCTGTTACTCGGTGTGTAATGAAGAGGACAAATCAGTACCATGGACAGAGGCATACTTTTATAGCACAGAGAGGCAGGAAGTACACAGAAATAAATGCAGCTCTTGGGTTGTAGTTTATGGATGTAGAATGAGGAGAAAAAAAAGTTAAACTACCAAATCAGAAGAGGGAAAAAAATAATGCGAAAAAGGATTGTGGTAAAAAGAAAAAAATATATATATTTTGTGCCACACTGCTTTGTAGTCATACTTAGAGGCAAGGTCTGCCACACAGGCAACACTTATTCACTGGAACAGATCTGTGATGCAGCTTTATTCTTGCATTAACAGGAATTTTAACTCTATATAGAGGATTTGATTTGTTTCACATAAAAGGCGGTGTGATTAATGGATGTGAGACAGCTTCAGTATCGCATGCTTTTCCACAGCACATGATCCAATAAAACATGCTGTAATTAAGAGAAAACTTAACACTCATGAATATTAAAGCATATTCCATATCATTAAAATTTTGCCAGTACAAGTAAGCTAAGAAAGTGACAGGACTGGTTTTGTTCTGGATTAGCCTAGGGTCAATGCTATTAGTGTTACTGTACTACTCTGCCTGAGCTATTTGTGGAGCATTACTCTTTGGGGATAGGATTTTGTAAAAGGTTGAGGGATAGCACTACTCGTGCAGCTTAGGTACACACAGGGTTCGCACGCCACTTTTACGGATGTGACTTTGGGAAGCATGGTGCTGTCCATGGTGGTTCTGTGAAGTATGTCATGAGTGATGCACCAGGGCATCACGCATAAACAAAAGACCCGATTACTATTCTAGGCACGGCACGCATGCAGTAAAAGCGGAGAGAGAATCCAATGCAGGCAGCAACACCAGAACACACCCCTCCTACTATTACGCTCTCTATCATTCTCTCTCTATCTCTTTCTCTGCCTCGTCTTCTCCTGCTCGTCCCTCTATTTCTGTGTATGATCTGCCCATAAAAAAAATCACTTTGTCGCTGAATGTGTGCATAGCATGTGCGTGACTGCTTGTATAGCATATTTACCTGCATGCACTGTTTTCCCAGACTGTATGTAAATACTCGTGCATGTGTGTGTATGTGTGTGTGTGTGAGAGAGAGATTCCACCACTCACCCTGGCTGTTTGCTCCCCCCTCTCCCTCCTCACACTCGGTGAGGTTGTTGAGCATCGTGGCTCTCAGCTTCTCCTCGTTTTCCTGGTCCCTAGAGTTCCCTCCAAACTGTCCCCCTTTGATGGAAAAAAAATCACACACTTCCACCCGAACACAGGGACAGAAGAGAGAAAAAGATGGACAGAGTCACCTCCTGTCCTCCTTTCTTTCCCTGCTGGGGATGCGAGGAAGAGAAGCACGGTAAAAAAAAAAGAGAGCGTGCTTTTTCTCTCTACGCTGTTTCTCTTCTTGCTGTAGTCCCCATTCTCTCTCTCTCTCTCTCTCTCTCTCTCTCAGTGGTTTCTCTCTCAATCTCTCTCTCTCTCTCTCTCTCTCTCTCACTTACTCACTCTCTCCCTCTCTTTTTAGGAGGAGGAGGATATCGTAAAGAGCAAGAGCTACAGGAGTTGGATGATGGAACGCTCTTGCTTACTCGCTCACACATACAGTGCAGAGCATACGCATGCTCTTTCACATTCATCAAGACTAGGATCAATGATCACCATCATCAGTCGTCCTGAAACTTAACATGATTTCTCCATGCACTGAGTGTTTACTCTCCCCAGTACCTGAACAACGGAGAGAAAGAGAGAGAGAGAGGACGGTGATTGGAGCCTGAAAGAGGGAGGAGAAAGATCTGGAGAGATTCAGTAGACAGGTTCTTCATCTCTTCTCATCTGATGTTTGTCAGAAGATGATGATATGCATAGGACCTCCTACTCTCTCTCTCTCTCTCTCTCTCCCTGTCTGTTGACTGTCTAGATAGATGGTTGGTACTGTATCATTCCTTGCACATACTGCTTTTTATTTTGTATTTATAGGTTTGAAATTGAAGAAAACGAGACATGATCATTATTCAAATTATGTAGGAGAATTATGTAGAGTCATTTCCATACAATAAAGTCTTATGTATCTCTCTCTCTCTCATTTCTAAATGTCTGTGTATATGGCTTCAAATAAAGATGCCTGTGTGTGTTTGTGTGTGTGTGTATGTGTGTAGATTACATAATTTTATATCTTAATGGAAATTAAATATTTTAATGAAGACAGGTTGAACATTGCGGTGATATTTGGTCAATTTTTATTGTTTTTAAATTAAATATGGGTGTTATAAACATGTATTTGTGTAAAAAATAGAGATATAGAGAGAGTGGTATAAGGACTTGAGATTGAGGCCATAATAATACAAACCACTGTGTTAATCTTGTGAATCCAGCAGTGTCATCAGTGCTGTCGGGGCGACCAGATTCATTAATGCGGTGCTCAGAAAATGACAGGTCTCCATATAAAGAATATCCAACCAGAAATCAACAGTAGTAGTCAGTACAGCACCAAGCCATACTGGTTACTGACCAGAAGCAGTTCCTAGGATTAGTTTAAGCTTTAGATCAGTATGGTATTATTGTTTTTTTTTAGTGAGGTTAGTACAGTAAATTCAGTTTAGTGAAGGTAGTTTAAAAGGTACGGTTAATTCAGTAGGGTTACTTAGCATGGTTCATTCAGTCTGGTTTAGTCATTAGAGTAAGTTTAAGCAGTATTAGTTAGTAGGAGTTAGAGTTAGATCAGTAGGGTTGGTTCAGAAGTATTTAGTAGCGTTAATTCTGTAATGTTTGATCAAAAGGTTTCAGTAAGATTAGTTTAGTAGCTTTACAGTACATTAGTAGCTTTACATTAGTAGGGTTAGTTAAATAGCTTAAGTTTAGGAGGGCTGTATCAATTAAATAGCTTTATTTCTTTCAGCTAGGTGGTTCCAGGGTGGTTTGGTATGGTTAGTTCAGTACAGCTGTTGAATAGTTTAGTTGAATAGGGTTAGTTCAACAATATTTTTTTAGTAGCTTTAGTTCAGAAGTGGGTAAGTTAGGTTAGTTTATTAGGGGAGGGCTAGTTCTGTATGGTTGGTTCAGTAGTATTGATTCAGTAGCGTTAGTTCATTTACAGCAGGTTGCTTCAATATGATTAGTTTAGTAGGGCTGGTTAAATAGAATATGATTATTCTAGAGTCTACACACACATATTAGAGTAGTGTTGATTCAGTAAATTTAGTTTAGTAGGACTAGATCAGTTGATTTATTTCAGTAGCTTTACGTCTGTATGGTTGGTTGTTTAGAGTTAGTTTAGTAGGGATGGTTCAATAGGGTTAATCTGTACCTACTATATTTCTGGAGGTTTAGTTCAGTAGCATTATTTTAGGAGAGTTTATTTAGTATCAGAGGTTCAGTTGGGTTGATTTAGTGAGATTGGTTCTATAGGGTTAGTTTATATAGGGTTGGTTTTGTTTACACTTACACACATAAACTCATAGTATTTACAAAGTACAAAGTATTTATTCTATTCAATAACCATAATTGTTGCCCAAAGTTGGTTGGCCAGGACACAAGTCTTTAAAATGCGGAAATCAGAATACCTGGAGGACGCCTTTACACGGCACAAAAGTAAAAAAAAACAACTATGGTTAAAGTAATGTGTACAGTTAGCATTAAATTTAGAGCACAGCCATCACTTCTACAGTATACATACTTTTTACAGAATAATTTAGTTTTTGCTGACCCATTTCCAAACAATATTATTATTTTATAATATATTATTATATAATATTGTTATTGTTATTGAAGATCTACTAGATGTTACATGTACTGCTTTGATTGGCTGACCAATAATGAACTGGATTGTGTTCGTTCATATGATGTGACTGATTTAGCTGTTTTGAGCTAAAATGAGACTGGACTTTGATCAGCATCCCATGTGACCTATTTAGCAGACACTACACTAATCTCTGTAGATTTAATAGTTTACATGAGGTCACTGTACAGTATATCAGGCCTGAAATTTCATAGGGAAGTCTAGCAATACACAGTATACCGTATATACGTTTTTTTGTTGTTGTTGTTTAATGAATACTAAATTTTTGTCAGTAGTGTAAGTAAAATACTTAAAAGAAAATAATTTTACTCGACACTGTTGCCGTGTACAATTCTACAATTCTGCATTCTGCAATTATTATTGATACTGGTTGTTGCATTCTACTTTTGTCCATCTTATGTCTATGTACTTTTTGGATATTTTATATTTTATTTGACTTTATTTATTACATTTATTTATTTGCTTGCATATTTTATTACACTGTTTGTTCTTAGAGCAGTCAATGGCACATGAATTTCCTCCGGGATTAATAAAGTTTTATCTTAACTTATATTATCTAAATAATAATAATAATAATAATAATAATAATAATAATAATAAGTGGCACAATATACTACAAATACTGTATGTATTGCACAAATGGGGTTACTATTGAAATGTTCAACACAGAAACTATCCTGCATTCCATAACAGTACTACACAATCAGAAACTGCACCATAGGGTCACAGTAACATTGGGTTGATGGCTGGAGCTGTCAAACACATGGCTGCTGTCATGCCCTTGAGAAAAGCTTTTAACCCCACACTGCTCCAGAAATGCTGCTTCCCCTACGGTTTTCCCTAACACTCCAGCAAACAGGAAATGAAATACATCGGAACACACTGACTTTAGTTATTTAAGGGTAAATAAAAGAGTTGGATGGAAGGATACAATAGGAACGGTCTGGGTTATGATGGTCAAGACAATAGGGAATTTAACTTCAGCTTGTTTTGACACACAATTACATGTGAACTGCTCCAAGCAATGAAGGGAGCCTGTCAGATGGAGGATGTCAGACTTTTAAATCGTTCACTGAGTCAGTGTTTTTCTCTGTGTACAGTGTAATCCTATCCACTTGCAAGCACAACGGACGATACAACATTCAATAGCATCACCTCAGTGCCAATATGCTTAACTAATAATTACTGTCTATAAGCTGACATGATGAATAAAGTAACATTTCTAGCCAAGCCTCATTATTCAGCAGCTGACAATGAACATTAGCCCTGAAAGAATGAATCGATTTGCATTCTTCCACATACACGGGAACACAGAAACTGCTGTAAACGAGTCTCTGACAGTGACGTGGGAGACCAGCCAGTCCAAACAGCAGACATACAGTATTGACCTGCTCAAGGATATGCCTTAATGAGAAATTCTCCCTGACAGGTATTTGGAATACTTTATTAGTAAGGGAAATGGATTTACACTGATCAGGGATGGTGCAGTATGACCTCTCAATATTTGAGGATGTGCATTGTATACAGGGCAGTGATTTTTTAGAATCATGTTTAAATTTCTATAACAGTAACGCAAACTGTAATGATGGCTGCAATTCAAATTACAGATTATTAATACTAATACTTATATCTGTGTTTTTTATAGGAAGTCTCAAGACAAAGGGGCTTGTATGGTGCAAGTGCCACAATCCTTGTTTGATAACCAGATTAACAACGTATTGCTCTTAAGAAGAAATGAATACAGAAATAATAATAATAATAATAATAATAATAATAATAATAATAAAAATAATAATAATAAAATTAAATTGTTGATTTAGTTAAGTTAGCTGTAATTTTTAACCTTGTGAAACAGTCAAAGAAAAATCTAAGCACTGATGTTCCATTTCGCAGTTTCTTAATAAGAAATAGCTTTTTATTATTTCTTTATAAGCTTAAAGAGAAAGTGAACCGTTTATAGTTTAAACCTTTTAATAGTTAGCAAATTGCTGATACAACAGGAAAAGGTCACTTCAGGATGTCCTGTCACTAGAAAAGGATCAAGTTTTTGATTTTTGTATAGCAGCGTGTCACATTGTACCCTATTTTTGCACACACACACACACACACACACACACACACACACACACACACATGCACACACACACACAGTGTGTCTCTCTCTCTTTCTCTCTCTTTTATAAAACAATGCGTAATAAAATCTGTGTATAGTACCTTAGCAACTCACAATCGCATCTATCTACTGTATAAAGGATATATCTACTGTGGCAGCACTTAAATGTCATGTCAGTTAGATTTCTTAACTGCCTTTATGTCACTGTCAAACTGTGAATTTACGTATTTTTTAATGACACTAGATGCCAAAACACTTAATTAACCCCTTATAAGTAAATTTCATGTTTGCACATACACATTGGGACATGAACTCTTTTTATTTTTTTATTTATTTTTTTAAATGCATTGAATGAAATGCATGGAACTGAACATACATACTGTAAGCGTACAGCACTGGATTTATGAGTTACATGCTGAGGATTGGTTTATTACAAACTCACACGCGCACATATATCTGACTATCCTTGTAAATACCTTAAATTTACAATTATTAAAGAAGCTAATTATTGCTATACTACATATTCATTATTTATAAAGTCCAAAAGTATCAGAACAGCAAGGCCTTTTTTTTTCTTTTTCTAGAGACTGAAGATATTTGGAGAAATCAGAAAAAGGATATGAAATGTTAGATCGGAATTTGAGATTCTGTTTAGCGCTATTTAGATGTGTTTAATAAAACATGACACCTTTTGTTTGAAAGTACCCTTTTTTCATGTGACCACAAAACATGTGACTATGTATTGTCTACATGTGTTGTCTTTTATTGCTCTGAATGTCTACTCTTGGTTTTTGCCTTTGGATTCACCTGTGAAGACTGAATTTGTTGTTACAAGGAATAAACCAGCAAGCAAGAGGCTGATAGATACAATGAGTTGTAAGAACAAACATTGCAAGACTGTCAATATCCCCGACCCTCTACACCAAACCCCAGACTTTAGCCCAATTGGGCATGGCTTTTACCTCCTGAACACCAGACTAAAGGGAGAAACTCCCCAACACAAGCGAAAGAAGCTACAGTACAAAAATTGGGAAAGTATTATAACAAAAAAATGCAAATGTTTGTTGATGTCAGTGGGTAAAAAAGACCCTCTTCCAATACAACTGCTCACCTAAAATAGGTGGTTTATCACCAGAGGCCTCCACTTTCCTCCCCTAAACAGTTCAAGCAGGCAAAGCATTGGAAGCAACAGCTGTTCAGTAGCTTTTGCAGTTATTATTGGGATAACAAGCAAGTATCAAAGGGAAAAATGATCTGGGGGAAAAACATCAAATAATGGCACTTAGTGCGGAAACCACATGGCCTCAGACAAAAGCAAGTGCAATAGAACAGAGGCTTGTCCTTTGAATATAATCTAAAGAAAGATCAAGATAAAAACAACTACTCAATCTAACAGTTTAACAATAAACTGCACACACAGCCACAGAAAGAGAGAGTGAGAGAGAGAGAGAGCCATCAGGATCCACAAAACTCTTCTGTTTTATTGGATCCTGTTTAGGATGTTCCTCTCATGTTTAGAGAGGAAAGGATGGGAGATATGGGCTGAACGCACATCTTTAATGGTGCTTTTGACAGACCTATTTCAATACAGGCTGAGATATTTTTATTTTCTTTCAGAAAAACGTCAGGAGCATAAGGATAAAGACATGGCAAGAAACTGCAGCATAGTGTATTTTTTAGCCCTCGAAAAATGGCACAGATTGGAGTAACTGGGCAAAGTGTGTTTCTGAAGTGCAGATTTAAAAAGCTGCAGCTGGCAGTGGACTCTGAGTCCATGCTTATAAGTGACATTTTTAATCTAAGTTTCTCGTTCAGAATGACACTTTTTTAAAAGCTAGGTCTTTACAATTCGAGAGAGTGTATCAAGACCCACACACGGAAAGGACATTACAAGGTGATCCACTTTTCTCCTAGTAGAAAAAAACAACACTGAAAATGTGAAAACACCCCAAATCTCCATATTTATCTGATCATAATAGGCTTTTAGACAATCACCTACATTTAACTTGTGCTAAGTAAACACATGTTTAACAGATGGACAGACAGACAGACAGACACCGGTCACCTATACCATTACAACATACTGTAAGACATTATGCCCAGTATTGTGTTGGGTTCCTTTCCGCCACCTGGGCAATTCTGGCCACTCCGGGCATGACTCTTCAAAGCCTCTGGGTGTATGCTGTGGTATCTGGCACCAGGGCATTTGCAGTGAATCCTTTAGGTGGGGAATTTGAAGGCCGGGTTCACAGCCTTGAGCACTTTTCCTGCCGGCCATGCTATGGCTGATCAGTGTAGTTCATGTACTGTATAATGTACAATGTAACTATTTGTATCTGTTTTGAACCAGATATATGTATTTAGATCAGACTGGAGTTTATTTATTTATTTAGTATTTAAAGTGTACTACTACTACTATGCCCCTGGAACACCTGGGAAAAATCAGGTAAGTAATTTTTCAGTAACAATTTAAACAAATAATAATTGGTTACAACCTTTTTAGTGACAACGATAGATGCCTAATAATATTTCATTGCTGTTTTATTGTACTGTTTTTTGGGTTTTTTTTTGTATTCCAGGAAGACATTTTATGTTAATGAAATATGATTATCTAGGAATAATTCCTTATCAATAACCTAGTAGAACGTTCATTTACAAACAGCAAAACCACTTGTTAATATTCCATTACATATCTTAACCACTTTATCATGGGCAGGATTTTAATAAATCTGGAGCAAATCCCAGGAACAATGGGGGCAAGACAGGACCCCAAGCAATGGCCTTGTACGTTCAGTGTTGAGAGTTCGATTCCAGCTACAGTATGGGTTTGTGTGTGTTATCATGTTCTCTCCATGCTTTTTTTTTTTTTTCCAGGTACTCTGGTTTCCTCCTACAGTCCTAAAACATGCATAGGCTAATCTGTGTATCCAAATTGCCTATAGTGTGTGAATGTGTGTAAGTTTGTGTTTGTGTGCCATGCAATGGATTGACACTCCGTCCAGGGTGTACCTTGCCTAGTGTCCCGTGGGATAGGGTCCAGGCCTCCTGCGATCCTGGACATGATAAGCAGGATATAGAATGAGCGAGTGAGAGAGAGTGTTTGCACAAAATTTAGTTAATCTTTCAGGTCTATTTTCTCCATTCAGTTGCAATATTTCTTGTCTGAAACATGAAGGTCCACACTTTACCCTTAAGGGTTTTTGGGCAATTTCACTTATGCATGGCCTTATGTATCGTTTACTGGCATCTTTGTCTAGGCCTGCTCATTTGCCCTAACCATAAAATATAATTTTATCTTGTAGTGACATTTTTTTTTTACTATAACATTCACTACTTGTCTAAAGCTTAGGGTAGAAAAAACACTACCATTTTAACAGCAAATTGGCCTCATTTACAGTATGTTGCTCAATGAAAAACATTTGGGCAATTTCACTATAGCAGTCCACTGTGCCAGTGTAGGAGTTGCAGAGCTGTACTGTTGTTGTCGCAAAGGCATATTGGAGACTGAAATTACCTCACTGAAATTGTTTGTTTCGAAAAGAGCGGGGTAACCAGTGAAAAGGTGACTATCAGATTGTAGCAATTTCCCCAAACCATTTTATCCCAAAACACAAAGAAACATTTACACAAATGGGTCACGGCAGACAATGTTGGACAACTAGAACAAAGCTGAGCAGAAACTAATTTCATGGAGAAAAATAATGAATGAGCTGGAAGACAAACAGAACAGACAAGCCATGGTGTCTAATCAGCCCTGTGTGTTTGGCAGGAGAGAAAGAAAGAAAAAGTAAATATGGGGGAAAAAAAGAGATTGGAATAGAGGAAGGCTCAAAATGAATGTTTCTGTGTACTTAGACTTGGAAGAGGATCTCAGAAAAGTAAGAAGAGAAAAAAACAAGTTCTTGGCTTTAAAACATTAGATCATTTCAGTTTATTTCTCCGTGATGTGTTAGTGAATAAATAATGCATTATGCAGGCTGAAAGCAAATTCTTTTCACTGTTCAAAATTTTAAATTCACAGTTTCATCGCCTCTAATTTTAGGCTTGCTTACAGGCATCCTAGGCTTGTACTGCACTTGCAGAGGATGCACACTGCACGCTCGTGACAATGTATGCTGGACATGTGATCTAACTTCTGTGATTGAACATGTTCGTATCTTTGAAAGTTCGTAACTTGAATGTTCGTATGTAGAGGACTTGGTGTGTGGAACAAGGAATTCTCCACCCTACATAACAACCTAGCTTTTATTTTTATTTTATCTGGGAATAATAATCAGTAGAATAATAAGTGGTGACATAAATAGAAACCTAGGAGATTTACAGCACTGGCTGATTTTTATATAAATTTATCAGCTCCATGATTTATTCTCTTCTTTTAGACCTTTTGTCTACATAGTACTGGCAAGAATTTAAAACAACTTTCACACTTGTGTATATTTCAGTATATTATGTCCTCGAGTACTACAGAATCCTCTCTAATCTATGCAACAGGAAACACATAATAACATGCAAATACTCACCTTTACAAATAAAAAAAGAAAGCAACCAACAGCACCTTCTCTAAATCAAAACAAAGGTCCTTAACAAAAAAAAATCACAAATCAGTAAAAGGATTCTGGACCCCAGTTAGCCATAACAAATCAAAACCAAAAGAGCAATATTCACAGCTTAACTCTAAAAATCTCACTGCACCCATCACTGATTCTGAACATGAAATAACTCCTGATAGCCATCTGTTATCTGTGAGCAGAAGAAAATCACCCACATCACATAGGGCGCATTGATCGGCACCTGCACTAGTCATCAGCAATAACAGTCTGCTCAGTGGATAATTCTGAGATAATCTGAGTAGGCTGGACCTTCCACACTCTTGCTTATGAGATTAAAGTCTCCCAAATTGCTTGATTAAATTGTGCCGAAGCAGAAAGTGTACTAGACAAATTTGTGTTCAAATAGTGATAATGAAGGCCCCTGTCCATCATTTGATGTCACTTCAATTTAGAAATGGGTTTTAGCAATTTAGGCAATTCATTTGTCAATTTAAGAGTAATTTGAAAGAAACAAAAATGAGTTTGAATCCATTTAATCACAGTCATAATTTGTGATTAATCATAATTCTCAGATTTACTTGCATTATAAACGTGCAAAGTTGGTATAAACAAAAGCATGAAAAACTGGCTAAAGGAGACAGATTATGCAGTTTTATAATATCTCAAACATTGATATTTGACAAATGTTAAATTAAAATCAAATGGGACGGGCACTGCATGCAGTAGCTGGGTAGTACGGAGTGTGGCAACCCATTGACAGGAGGGCTCGAATCCGCATCCTCAGATCCAAAACTTAACAACCTAGAGCCCTAGCTGCCTGTGCCACCACTCCCATGTCTTACATTTAATGCATTCTTGTAAAAATAGTTCCCCTTGAAGATAGCTCGAGCACTCAACTTTGGCTTTATCCAAACTTCCATCTAGAAGCTTTTTATAATGAAACTTGCAGGTCAGCACACCTGGTGATGTTTCCTCAGTCATCTTATTATCCAATTTACCATCATCACCCAGCTTGGTTGCCACAGTGCGATTATGGGAAGCCATTAGGGTCAAACTTGGTCATATATTGCATTTGCATATTGCACATGTTGCAAACTTGGTCATATTTGCATTACAAATTATAGTATTGTGCAAAAACTTCTAGAATTAATTAAATAATAAGCGTTAGTGTTAATACTGAACAGCCTTACTTGAAAGGCACTCTCTGTGTAATGCTGAGAAAACATTTAATATTTCTAATAATGAATAATAATAATAATTACTATTGTTATTTTATTTGTATTTATATGAGCATCAAATAATCTGCTTCATGAATGTTGACACGTTCATTACAAAGCTGCATTGTGCATATTAAAAATTTAAGAGGCTATTAAAGAAAAGATAAAACTGTATTGTAAAAATTATTTCCTAGTTATAATACCTACTGCATAGACTAAAGCAGTGAGACCTACTAATATAGGTTAAACAGTTTAATACACTTTAAATAATTGATGTTTTTATAAAGGCCAAGACGAATGTATGCTAAATGTAATAAAACATGCTTAGGCAGATTATCAGAATATATTTAACTATGCATGAAAATATTTAGTAATGGAGATAAGAAATCATCAAGTTACAGTACGCAGTTAGTTGCAAACTCACCTGACAATTAATCTTGGTGAACGATTGGTTGGTGGTAGCATGTGGGAGCAGGTGCATAGTCAAGCATCAGCAATAAATTAAGAGAAGGCAGGTGGAACAAGCAGGTGATATGTAATGATTCTCACCTGTGACGTATTACCATGAGTTTACTCATTTGTGTCTCCTTGTGGGAGAAAGTCTGATACTGTTTGGAAGAGCTTGTGAGACACCCAAGCACACACCAAACTTGAACCTGGCAGAGCAAAAACAGCACCTGCAGAAGAACTTTGGTACTTGTTGTTGTACTGTTTTTATGTGTTGAATTTTGTTTGACATCCTGCCTCCAAAGTCTTCCTCCACACTTGCACACACTGAGGTTTTACAGCCACTTTCTCATTGTACCTGAGTCCTAAATAAAATTAGAGCTGTACTTGCTTTTAAAACACTGCTCTTGAAATTCAATTATTGTTTCAGAACGTTTTTTTTTTTTTTTTTTTTTCCATTCT
>JAOVVB010000016.1:8850254-8863362 GCA_028570985.1 Heterobranchus longifilis
GGATAAGTATTGGCCTATATTTCTCAGCACTGAGGTCACCAATAATCCTGACCAAATCTGTCACTCCAGTTGCAGAAATGCAGCCTCGAACTTGCAAGGAACCTTCACCATGCTTCACTGTTGCATTACTGTACCACTCTCCAGGCCTTCTGCAAACCTCATGCTACAGCCAAATATTTAGAATTTTAGTCACTTAGCTTTGTTTCTATGTTAGAGGTATGGCTTTTGGGTCAAAATTCTTCCATGAAGACCACTTATGGCCAAACTTCTCCAGATAACATCTGGGTTTACCTGGGTCTCAGAGTTTCCGTCAGTTCTTTGCTGATTACACTGCTGGACATCTTTCGATGTTGCAGGTAATGAGCATGATTTATCTTTCATCTGCTGCAGCAAGTTCCTTGGCTAACTACTGCGCCAGCGGAACTCAACATTTCTTTGTGCTTCTTCAAAATAGCTTGAACAGCAAATATTGAAACTCGAGTGTGCTTTAAAATTGTTACCTGGGAGAGAACTTGGTGATCCATGCGTCATCTTGGCATGGTGTGACGTTTTCCACAACTTCACCTTAGTAGCAGAGTTTGGCTGTTTCTTACGCAGTTTAAATCCTCTACACAGCTGTTTCTGTTTCAGTTAATGACTGTATTTCAACCTACATATGAAATTGATGATCATCACCTATATAACTGATTAATCATAAAACTGACTCTTATCCTCAAAATGATCCTGGTTTGAAGCCAAAGAGTTGTCAAATCATATATTGATTTGATTTAGATTTTTTTTACGCACTATGTAAAGCATTCATAACGGCAGTGCTGTCCCAGCATAACTGAGATGCTGTTAATTGTACTGTAGATCTTAAGGTAACTCTTAATGAACTTCTCCTCTGCAGCAGATGTAAGTTTTGCTCTTGCTGTCCAGGGATGGTCTTCATGCAAGCCAGTTTCATCATAATGCTTGATGGGTTTTACAAATGCATTTGACAATACTGTTCTTCAAGAACTATTCCAGAGCAGCTGATCTTTGTGGCTTAAAATAACAACTGACTGTTACTGTTCTTATATGCACACCATCTTTCTTCGCCAAATTTAAATTTCAATTTAAATGTTTAAAAAAAATGTTCTATGTACAGTATATATTTCTATTTCTATTTTTTATTTTTATGTACAGCATATTTCTATTTTAATTTCTATTTTTATCCTAGTTAAAATTAATTTTCTATCATATTTCTTTTATTTCTTTATTCATATTTATTTTTAATTTAAGTTTTAATTCTCTTTTTAAGGTCACTGGCGGTCGTTTAAGCATTTCACTGCATATTGTACTGTGTATGACTGTGTATGTGACAAATAAAATTTGAATTTGAATTTGAATCATTGTATAGTTTTAAAATCTCCAGTATTATTCTAGAATGTAGAAAATAAATCCTAACTTGTGTACTATTGACAAAGAAAACTTATAAAAAGAAACTTACACACACAAAAAAAACATTATAATATCTGTCAACTTACAGAGTATACCCTCTAAATCATGACCCTGTAAACGTTTCCATTCAAATTATGGATGTAACTATTTAATCATTCTAACCATAAACCCACAAATAACAGAAGACCAAAAACTGATGTCCGTTAAAAGCTGTCAAAATCTAATAGGCCCAATGTGAAAAAGTAATTGCCCCTATACCCAATAACTGGTTTTGCCACCCTTGGCAGCACAAAGTGCAATCAAGCGTTTGCGTTACCTGGCAATGAGTCTTTCACATCGCTGTGGAGAAATTTTCGCCCACTCATTTTCGCAAAATTGCTTTAATTCAACCACATTGGAGGATTTTCGAGCATGACTGGCCTGTTTAAGATTATCTCACTTGGATTTAAGTCCATACTTTGACTAGGCCACTTCAAAACTTTAGTTAACTTTAGTTTTTTAGCCATTTAGAGTAGTGGACCTACTGTACTTGTGTGTTTTGGATCATTTTCCTGCTGCATAACCCAAGTGATTACCTTTTCATATAGGGTCATATTTAGACAAATCTGCAAAAAAAGAAGAAAAAAAATCAGAAAGGGTCAAATACTTTTTCATGTGTCTGTATAATATGAGGAACTTTTTCCTCTAGGTGGGTTGTTTTATGAATTTACCATAACTTTAAGCACTAAGTATTTATCTAATTCCAAGAAGTAAATATAGTAAGATTTTTTTCTTACTAATCGTCACCATCACATGAGTTCCCAAAGTAAAGGTGTAGCCTTCACCTACTGTAGTTTCACTTCTAAGGAATTTAAGTCCAGCTTAATAAAACCAATACCAACACGATCAGGTTATGCAAGCCTTCCTACCAATACAAAAGCTTCTAAAAGAATCCTGGTGTGGCATGATTGCAATATTGGTACCGCACCAGAGTTTGATTCTGAGCTTGAGTTGTTCTCTGTGTAGAGCTGCATGACCATGTCATTGTTGTACAGCTTTGTTCCAAATTCTCCAGTTACCTCCTACTGCCAAGAAAAACACACCAGTAGGTGGATTGGTTGCTCTAATTTTCTACTTAGGTGTGAATGAATGTGTGAATATGTGTGCATGGTGCGAAACATTGAACTGGCTTTCCGTCTAGCGTGTATTTTATCTGCTTCTCTTTGATACACCAAATCAATTTCAGTTAAAAATCAATACTCCCGACATTGGACAAGGAAAGGAGAGGTACTGGCAATAATTATTGAGGAGTGTTTGTAAAAACGAGTTAAAATGTCATGAAAAATGCAAGAAATTTTTTATTTCCCTAAAACCTGTATCCACCACTGAGACACTAATATTGCCTGTTCGATGTCTGTGTGTGTGTAGTGCAAGTTAAGTTGCTTTACACCAAGCAGCACAAAATGGTTAAAAAAGGTTATGAATAATTTTTTTGTCATTGTTAATTATCTAAGCTCTTCTTGTATTTTTTTTGCTAAAGATTGAATGATTTTGCTAAAAGAAAGTTTTTCTTTTTTTTTAAAGAATAAATCAAATGTACTGTACTTATATTACTGGGTCAATATTCTCTCATATATTCAATGTCAGAATAAGTACAAGTACTACACTTCATATTGTTTTGTATTTTTTTTTTGTGGATTTTTTTAGCAAGGCTGTTAATTAGTCTCTCAATCCCACCAACCTTTTTTTTTTTCTGAAAACAAATGATCAAATAACTAATCTTAAACTGTGATCTCTATTGAAGGCCAGACGCAGATCGTAGGGAAATCATTTATTTCCTGCATCCCTTCAATGATCCTCAATGTGAGTGTGTGCATGACTGACAATGTGTGGGACTGCAGCTCAGACATTATCTTATCACACCTCTGGATTCTCCCCACGCAGACAGCGCTATTGATATTTGCAACCTGTTAGGCCTGAGGGAGTGTGATAGAGAGAGAGAGAGAGAGAGATACAGATAATCTGTGGAAATGTACTAAACACAATCACCTACACATACAACTCAATAAACGTAACTGTTGCTTCAATTGGTCTGGGACAATTCAATTACACATGAGTGCTAATAGGTTTGCCAATTGTGTGCTGGTGTGATTCTGAATGATACCCCTGGACACGCATCCTCTGTCTCTATTTGTTACTTCTTCTTTCAGTGAGGAAGGACAGAATGCTTTTTTCCCCAGAGCGCATCTATTTGCAAGTAAAATCTGATCATTTGAGACAGCAATAAGTGTTGCATGGCCACACATGCCGACATTCAGCTGAAAAAACAGAGAGGCAAAAAACAAACAAACCAAGAGATAGAGAACGACAAAGAGGAGATAAAAGTAAGAAAGAGACTAATATGCAGGAGTTGGAAGACCCAGGGACAGGGACGATAAGAGCAAGAAAGACAGAAAGTGCATATTTAAATCTATTTGGTAATGTTGAGAAAAGGCCAGTGTGTGCTGCCCCTGACTCAGTAAGCGGCACAAAGTACATTCCCATTCCTGTAGGATATTATAGATATCAATCTGACCTCAGCCATGAGGCACTATTATAAAAAAATCTAGAAGCAGCACGCAACTCATCCAGCATCTGCTTGTCTATCTGTTATATCTGCTTCCTTTTGTCACACGCCAAATCAATTTCAATTAAAATGTAATGCTCCCTTTACTGGCCAAGCGCTGCCTTGAAGCCAATCAGCCCAGCCTTGAATAGCATAAGATAGACCAAGATATGTTACAGTGCTTTCTGTAGCTTCATTTCACAACATTGTGAGAATAAGGCTTCTTATCTGTAGCCCATAAGGCTCAAAGCATTGTAGCCATTATTTGTATTGCTGTTGTTGTTATTTTAATAAACATACTGTATATAGGGATCAGGATTGTGCAGTATAGAGTGTTATATTATTATTTTGATGAACTGAATTTTATTTCATTTCAACCAACTATATAAACATGACTGAGCAAAAAATATAAAAATGGGGCAAAAAAAGTAGCAAAATAATAAATAATCATGTTTTTCTGGTTGTTTCATTTGTTTCTATTACAAACAAAATAATAATATGCTCATTTTTAAAGGTTTTACATTTTTGCAACATCATTCCCACATTCCCAAAAGTTATAAAAGTATTGATAACTTTTGTTGTACCTGATACTGTATATCTGACAACCCAAATGCACAATATGATTAAATGAATATCGTACATGGAAAAAATAGATTTTTTTTTTCTCGAAGTGTGCATGAAAAAAACAGAAGTAAAGTAGGTCCCATGTGAGTGTTATTGAATTATGCTGTAAATAGCCACTTCATTTAGTTTTCACCTACCACATTCTCACCAATTTGTATTCCATTGGCTAACAAAACCAAAGCTGGTGAATGTACAAGTCAGAGTTCACCTAAATAAAACTGATGTGAAGCTGAAGCTTATCAGTGTGCCTCTTTCCAATATTTCACATCTTGCATCCTTTCCCCTTCGGTGAATTTGTAGGAGGGTGAATTTGTCTGCTGTGAATTTGGCTCCTGTATCACTACACAGTAAAACCGGTAAATGTTGGCACCTTTGCTAGTGTGGATATACAGTATGAATAATTTCCCAGTAGCACATTATCACAAGAAAGAGTAGCAGTCATGTTCAATATTATGCCTGCAAAAGGAAGGAAAAGCTGTGTGGGGGTGGAAGAAAGAGAGGAATTTTAGAAAACAGCTAGCAAATTATGATAGATACAAGACACATTTGCTACAGGGTTGAATTCTTATTGCCTACACCATTAAACACCATAATCCAGACTAATGATATCTGTTGTAAATTAGAAGGCCCAGAGAGAAGAAGCTTCAAACTCATTAGAGCTGAGCTCTGTGGAAAAGATGTAAAATGTCTTAGCTTTGCCATTGTCATCATTTCTATACTGCAAACAATCACTTACACCAAAAACCTACAAATAACACACAATACTCTCAAATATGTGTGTAGTGATATAAAGAGAACTACAACCACTGCTCATTTTTATATCTGGTATGTAATCCATCCATCCGCAAATAACCTCCATTGACATTATTAAGACAGTTTCATTGTAATGAGGTAAACATTTTGCTTTACAAGACAGCCTGTTGATTTCAGTCTCCCAAAACTGGAAATTGAAATGGATATAGAATTTACTATTAGCTAATTTATCATCCAAGCAAACATAGGCAAATGTTGAAGACACTTCAATACAGACATTTCATTAATTTTTTTCCTTGCATATTTTTTTGCATTGGTACATTGAACTGAATGCTAAGGCCAAGTGAATGCCAATAATAAATTGTCTTGTAAATTAAAAACTGATTGTTTCAATTGAACTAACCAACTAACGAGAGAGCTTTTTCTATAAGCAGATGGTGGTTAGGTAATAAACTATGTACTGTACATATGCATAAAGGAAATTACCAAATCTTCCTAAACTACTGGGTTCCAAGTATTTGTGTCCTTACATTAGCAATTTAAAGTGATAGATGGCTGTGTTGTTGGAGGGAGGAAATAAAGTCTCCTTGTGCGACATAGCTCTATATATATGGGCAGTGGTGGCTCAAATGGTCAAGGCTATGGGTTACCAATCAGAAGATTGGAGGGTCAAGCTCCAGCACAAAGTTGTTACTGTTAAGCCCTTGAGCAAGGCCTGCTCCAGTAAAGTTGTGTGTAAGTGATCGGCAACAAAAACGTCCCCTGTAATAAAAAAAAATGCAGATTTTCTTCATATTTATGTCAAAAATGCAAATAATTTGTAAACAAAGTGTATTAATGCTTTGGCTAAATAACATTAAGAAGTCAGTATTTGGTGGAAAAGCCCCGATTTGCATTTACAGCATTCATGCGTTTTGGCATGCTCTCCACCAGTTTTTCACATTGCTGTTGGGTAACTTTATGCTCTTTTTACAAAAAAAAGCAAACAGCTCAGCTTTGTTTGATGGTTTGTGACCATCCATCTTCCTCTTAATGAGTAAAATCTTTTTTTTTTTTCAGTGCTGTATACAGAAACTCGCATGCTCATTCACACTACTGTATCAGGCAATTTGGGAACACTGCAAACTCCATGCACACAGACCTGAGGTGGGAATCGAACCCGGATCCTGGAAGTGCAAGGCAGTGCTAAGCCATTGAGCCACTGTGCTGCCCAGAACAGAAACTACAAATGAATTGCACTACTATTTATCAGCATAGAGAGTAGAGGTCCAGCACTTGAAAAGACCAAAATATGAAGAGAAATCAAGACTCCTTTCTAAAGCAGTCTTGGAAAGACAGGACACTATGCCTATCTCAGAATAGTTGAGGACATTGCAGCATCTGTCTGAGAAATAAGTTCAGATTTTAAACAAAATAAATATGCCAATCATTAAAATAGACCTTGCTATGTAAATTAAACAGATGGGTAAAGTTCTTGTTTATGCCAGAAACATTTGCAATACAGATGCATGATAAGGCAACAAAACATGACAACCGTATCCTTACCCAGGTTTTTGTTTAGGGCTGGAGCAGAAAAGCGCTCTGATGCATTCAGGAATATGGCAGAAAAAATGAGGGGGATATAAGGTTGATTATATGTTGAGACATACAAAATTGGTTATTTATCTTTTTGAAACAATCCATTAGTAGAAAAATGTAACACTGAAAACTTGACAAGAAATGTCATAGAATATTTATGACAGCTGAATTAGTGCTTCTTCTGATGCACAGAATTAAAGATGACATGGCAAACTGAATTGACTCATAAAAAAGCTTTAATTTTCTGGAAGAAATTCATACTTTGTTTCTAAATAGCTGTTCCTATACGTATAAACTCTCCCAGTAATATCAACCCTGACATTTGCTCCCACTTGGCTTATTTTTACCATATGCACAACTCACCATCCATTTATATGGCTATTTAAGTTAATGAAACGACTAGTTGTTTTTATTTCTTTTAAAAGCATTTGGTTTGGCTTGTTTTTGTGCTTTTTTTTTATTAATATTTCCTTAATGTCATTAATATGAAATGACATTAAAATATTACATTGGAGTATATTATTAAAATAAACAAGCTATTTAAACATAACAGCACAATCTATATTAAACTGCATTTGCTTTGCAAATGATATAATCTGAAGTTGATTAATAATAGGTTTACATATAATTTATTGCAGAAATTTACACACATTCAGAAGCATGAGCAGGATATGAATGTTTTTTTTCCGGGGGATTTTTATGAATACCAAATTTCTTGTGCAAACACTTATTCAAGCAGTGAACAAAAAACGGGTATGTAAAAAAATACTTTTTTTGTCTTTTATACACCAACAGTAGCATTCTGTTCATGAATACATAGCACTTTTGTTATCCATATGAAAAGATGAGACATGAAACACAAAAGGCATTATATAAGACAAGCACAGAATATGTAATCTGAGTAAATACCCCAGATTTTCAAGTGTGGGTGAACAGCTCGAAAACAGCATAGATTATGTTCTAGTGTTGTTGGCAATGAAGCAGCATTTGCGCTCCACCTACAAGTGAAGAGAATTTCTGAATGCTTAAATCTTTACCTGACTCCCCAGTCATCTAGTGACGCATCAACAGCTGTTTCACTTCTTTTGCTGTGATTGAACACTGCTGGAATTCTAGCATATTAAAAAAAAGTCATTTTGTGCCAAAATACAATAATATAATTTACATACTGTAAATTAGTTATTTTATTTGTCCAAGAGAAAAAAAAACAACAATATTGTCCTGAGAAAAAAATGTAAACTGTCATTGAATTGGAGAGAAGGAGATTATATACTCTATACCCAGGCTGCTCAAAGTTCAGACATACGGCAGGTCACTCCGGACGCAGCCCACATCTCAAATTAGGAATGCAGTAATACAATGTAATAAGACAATGTAATTGCACTATAGTCACATCCTTTATTGCATCGTCTCTTTTAATAGTATTGGCTGGTTATACTGTTATTGGCTGGTTATACTTATACTTGCTGGTTTATTCTCGCCATTAATACTTGCTGGTGCACCTTATTTTTTCACGTACAATCATCATGCATGTATAAATAGAAGCAGTATTTTCATATTCATATAACTTGTCAGCAGTTCTACCTCTTTAATGCACCTTAAATTGTAAACAGTGCTCATTAATGCACCTTAAATTATAAACAGTGTTTTTTTTTTACTTTCCCATTTTCCCCACTGTAATTCTTGCTTGTTGTTTACTTGTTGTATAATATGTGAACTGGCTGCTGTAACTATACAATTTCCCTTTTGGATTAATAAAGTACTCTATCTATCTATAAAGTATATATGTCCTACTTTTGAATAAAAATGTATTATACTTATTAATAAATGGTTCGTTTTGGAGTCTGTCTAGAGAACGCTACTGCAGCCCTCCTCCGGACATTAAGGCTAAACGTAATCGTTCCCTTGTTTTGGCAAAGTTGACAGCCTGTGTATGTATGACAGAGTTCAAGGGTTGATTAACAGGCGCCTGTTCAAACATTAGCCACTTAGAAAAAATTAGCCACTTTCTTCTGTTCTGTGGGCACGGAAAACTAGACTTCAATATGTCCAAATATGCAAAGGAAAGGTCAGTGTCTCCGTCTAGCGACCACACCTTTTTTGTGTCAAGGTTAAATGCAGACTAGGCTGCTGTGCATTTTGAATGTCTTAGTGGACCATTCACATGTCACATCTTTTGCATATCCAACTGCGTTATTTGAAGTTAAAATTTCTTTTAAAACACTTTTTGTTGTTGACATGTTGAAAGTTGGAGCTGCTCAGGTTCACAAGCAACAATATTTTTAATCTTTTTGACACTTGAATGTAAAATGTTGTGTTGCTTTCGTTTAAGCATCTGATTGCAGTCAAACACATTCATAAACGTGAATGTATGTTGCTTGTCATTTATAAGCAAGTTTAATGAAAAAAAATAATTTGCTTATCACCAATCGTTTCAGACCTTTGACCTTGACTAGAAATCAGATCCAGATCTTTGAACATGAAGTTTAAGAACCCCTGGTCTTTACCATTAAACACTGTGGTTCATTTACACTGATCAGCCATAAATATAAAACCTGAAGCATGAAGCCCAATATTGTGTGAGTTCACTGGGGGTGTGGCACTCGGAAGTTATTGGTGGATCCTTTGGGTGCTGTGGGTTGTTGGATGATGGACAGAATTATTTGTTCAGCGCATTCCATGGATGTTTGGGGAATTAGAAGGCTGGATCAACAATCTTAAATTCTTTGCCTGCTAGGCCTCATGCATGGCGGGCTGTGATACATCGAGTGTTCTAATACCGTTCTATCATAGCCAGCACTGCTTTTTCTTTTTTTTTTTTAGCAATTTGTACTACATTGGTTTTTCTGTGGGATTGGACCGAACAGGCTGGCCTTTGGTTCTTGCAGGTATAAATGAGCTTTGAGTGTCTATGATCCTGTCACCAGTTTACTGGTATATAATTAATAGTCAATATCATTCAATACACCTTCTTTTTTTTAACCCAAGATGGCTTAGAAACTAACAATATAAGGTTAAATAGAACCAGACCTGACACCACATAGCGTTGTTCTTTGGGGTCATTTGATGTAAGTAGACTATGGGAATCAGCCCAGAACAAACTGAAAAGAGGCAGCATAGTAAATCATCTCTGCAGCAACATCAGTTCTGATCCATTAGGAATTTTTTATTGTCCTTTGTTCTGCATATACACCACAAATATACGCCTCAAAATCAGTGGCAGTCAGTTTAAGCACTTGCTGCCATTTATACTTTTAAAAAACTGCCTAAGGATCTAGACTTGTGGCCGCCCTGGATATTAATGGAATATTGTATATAAAGGCTGTCTATAAAGAAAAGAATAAAAGAAAAAATAAAATGAAGTCTTTACCTCTTTTATTTTCCTCAGCTCTTTCTCAGTCTTCCTAAGACTGGTAGGGTAAAACTTATAGCAAGAGAAAAAAGTAATTCACCCTACTTCAGTGCTGTGTTTTAACATGGCCTGGTGCATTTGTATTCAATATGTCCCCTTTGGGAAATCCCTACCACCATCTTAAGGGTCAATCCACTACTTTATCAGCTTTAGCGAACGGTACCTGATGAGCCCCTAGAGAGCCAAAGCAGTGAAACAATAAAACCTAAAGACCAGAGTTTGCCCAGAAGACAATGTAATTGACGCAATCTGATGCAATTTTCTTTTTAGAACGGCAGTTTATAAATGTATAAAAGAGCAACAACGTTTTCTTTGTTTTGTTTATTAAAAAACATGTACAAAACATTGCAACAGACCATGTATGCACACACATATACAAACACAAATTTTTACAAGTGTTAGTAAGTCAGGGCCCTAGTGTTTAGAGGGGAATTCTAGTGTAACTACTTTTTAAGTAGGGAAAATTCCACTAGCTATTATCATGTTTTTTGTTGGAAGCCACAAAAAATTGCATGGCGAGATCATTTCCTTCATTATTGAGTGCAAAGTCATAGAATCATACAATTTCACTCAATGCTGATCCCTGTTGCAATCATAATATCAGAATTTATCAAATTATTTAAAGGAATCAAAATTTTAACAACCTTGCAATGCCATTAACCAGTTCCACGTTCCAACTTAATACTGTATTAAAAAGGTCATCCTGTTGTCTGCTGTTATTAAAAAATATAATAATTTACTCATCTTTATGAATCTGGGACCCTTGGTTGGTGGCAGAGCAAATCATCATTGCCAAGCCACCTATTAATATGTTTTGTTCAGTGTGAGGAAAATTAAAAGCCTAAAGGAATCACATATGGACACATAGTCAAGATGCCAAACTCCAGATAGACAGTAAACCGAGCTCAGGATCAAACTGTGACGATAACGCTACCCACTGTACCAACATGCCACCTGAGAAATACGAGGGCTGTATCGAAAGTAATGCAAAAGTGAGTATAACTTTTTTTATTAACTGCCATAGTTAAAAATTGTTAAAATTGTTAGTGGAATAACCCTTCCTCTATACCAGACATCAGTAAATGGCTGACCGCGGTCCAGATCCGGACCAAGTGACAGTGCTATCGGGACCGTGATGCTTTTCTGATAAACAAGAACAATCAATGTAACAATAATATAGGGCTTTTTCCCTTGAGGTGCCGCATGAGTCAATGGAGCCAATCAACGCGATAGTTTACAGTGTATAGACAAAGTGAGTGGAAGAAACAGAAATGAAAGAGCGGCAGAGGATAGAAGTAAAGTAGACTATGAAAATTTTAACTTCAAATATAAATGGACAGATCAATATATTTTTATTCTTCTTGCGAAAAGTGTAAGTTCATAGCCATATTTGTGTCATATGTTCTAAAATCGTGGCAAAAAAAAAAGGGTCGTTTGAGCAAACATATCCAGAGATGTCAGAGGTGAGGGAGGTGAACTGAGAGCACTAAAGACTGATAGTTGTTTGTATTCCATACAAATAAAAGGAAATATACAAGGCGATCAAAGTTCTGACTGTCCACATGTTTAACGCAGTGCTGAAAACTGGCAATAAATATTACTAAAATGCTAACTGCTCACAAACACGAAATGAATACCTCGGCTTGAAGAAATTTTTATTTAGCTTTTAAAACTTAATTGACCCAACTTCAATTTTAATTCAGGGCCCCTGCTCAATACAAAGGTACTACTCAGCATGGTCTCTGACTATGTGGTTTATCATCAGAGCTGTTTTTTCTCTTCTTTAAAGTCGTCATCCATTTATGCACATTTTTCTTGCCAATGGAATGCAGCAGTGGGACATTCAAGAGTTGGGATCAATGTTGGGGCAAATGCATTGCTTGTGATACTGTGTTGAGTAGAACATTTTCATAGAGGAAGAGTTATTCTACCAACATATGTCAGTGTTTGAACCACCTGTGTCAGTTAATAAAGAAGTTATGCTCACTTTTGCATTATTTTCAGTATGGTCCATGTACAGTATAATGTGTAGCTCAATAGTTCTTTTATTATTATTATTATTATTATTATTATATATATAATTTTTTTTAATGAGCCTGAGAAATATTGCATTTTGATTGGCAGACAAACATCTCAGGTGCAGAGCAACAAAATGTATTTCTGAAACTGATGTGGCTCATATGCAAATAAGGATGAGAATGAAAATATTAATGTCGCTCCTGCTTTTCCGCCTTCAAGAATATGTGAAAGCTTTTTGTTATGCAAATTTACTGGTGATGCGGGTTCATCCTGGTAGCTTTGTAGTTAACCTGCGCAGAGGCAGGGAAGCAGTGGAAGAGAGATATGCCGTACCAAAGCCTTTGTGTCTGCAATATTGTGAAGGAAAAAAAAATCCACAGAGAGAAAGAGAGAGAGAGAGAGAGAGACAGCAGGGCATACAATCCATCTCTTCTCCATCTGTGGACTGGCAGGTGTAAGAGGGTTTAGGTTCCCAACATTCCAATCATTTACGTTTGTGCATTTCACGCTCAAAGTCTTTCAATTAAAAGAAACGATCATTACCCCTGCAGAACAACCAAATAAACAGCATGCTATTCTGCTCTCTCTTTAGACGTCATGCAAACTCATATTTCACTTACCTCTGTTACAGAAGTGAACCACTGTTTTAGTGATTTTATTATAATACAAATAAAAAAATAAGAAATTACAGTACTAAAGTTATTATATAATGATGC
>JAOVVB010000016.1:8896044-8908467 GCA_028570985.1 Heterobranchus longifilis
CTCCACATCATTGCATTCAGTTTTTATTCACGATTTGTATAGTGTCCCAACTTTTTTGGAATCCGGTTTGTATTCATACAACCTCAATCTACTTCAGTAGACGCAACCACAATTAGGGGGAACAATGTGTCATTAAAGAGTCTTTAACGTGTCTCAGAAGAACGAGTAGTCTCAGAGAGTGATTCGTTCATTTTCTACTGGGCGTGCATGCGCAAAACATCACAAAACCTCCGTAGGTTATGTACAGGAAACAGAAATAAGCGGTTCATCTCATGAATCTTCTAATCCAAGTCGTTTGTTCGTTTGTTAATAAATAATATTGCACTGCATAGCGTCTATGGTCATGTGACAAAAGAACAAATGACTCGGACCAGAATATATAAGGGGTGAGCTGCTCATTCTGTTTATCATATGTCCTTAGCTGCATTGTAATATTTTCATTACTGGAACTATATCCAAAATTTAGTGTATGTAGACTGGAACTATATTCAAAATTTGGGATATGTAGATGTGTTGGGGGTCTGTTTATTGAAATTGTAACATTTTATTTCTGATCAAAATAATAAAATTAATTAAATGACTTAAAAAAGGTTCATTCAAATTCAAAGGTCATTTTGCTGAACGAGATTCAAAAATGAGTTATTACAATAATCCATACTTCCCATCACTAACAGTTGTGCAGAAGACAATCATCAATACCCACAAGTAGGGTAAGCCACATACAAATATGTAATGTTCATGTTTGTCCAGTTTTTTGTCCATAAAAATATTTGACATTTGCCAACCAAGATGGTGCTGTTACGGGAACGCCCCGTACGTAGTGACGTCATTTGCCTGCTACGTAAACCTTACTGGCTTGGTGGTACTGATAGTCTCCGCTGTCTTTGCTCTTCGCACTTTGGACTGTTTGAATCGGCACCGCTATAACAAGGAAACGTAAGAAAAGTACACCAAAAGTAAGTTTCAGTGTTGTTAAACTTATCAGATGCAAAAATGGAAAGTTTTCTTACAACCAAACTGTACGTACTTTTTCTTGTCACTGAGGTTCTCCTATCAATTCTTCTTCTTTTTTGTATCCTTACTGTGGATTTTTTTTTTATTATAACTTTATACCTTTATTACCACTAAAGACACAAATTACATAACACATTACCCTTGATACTACCACTTCACGAAAACATGTAGAGTTATGTACAGTATGTGCCTATGTTTCTGAGAGTGTAGTTGTAGAGGATTTTATGCATTACATCATGTAATTTATACATTTCTGTAGATCATGTTGCAGGTTTGTGTTACTGTGTATACAGCAAATTCACAATTATAAAACTTAGAGTGTTGATTTAACACCCATCAGTGTTTATATGAGTCTAGTTCTGACTCATATAAATTCTGAAAGTTTGACATCAACACTAGGAATAAATTTAACTGTGTAAATGTATTACTTGTTTTGGCATATTTTTAACCATCTTTAAATGTTTAAGACATTTATTAATTTAAATTAATACCTGCATTATACCTGTTCATGTGGGACAGCAGTACACAACTTCACCTTTGTACTGCATTAAAAGAGAACTCCATCCTGAAACACATTAAATATATGTGTGTTGCATGTTTATACTGACAAATTTACTAATTAGTGTTTTAGATGCTAATTTATTATCTGGTGTTCTATTTTTTCGTTGTTCCCATATCATCCTCCCACAGTCCAAAGATAATGAGATTAGGCTAAATAAGGTTCCCAAATTGCCTGTAGTGTGTGCCATGTGATGGATTAGTACCCTATCAAAGTATTCATACCTCGTGAACGTTTTGACATTTTGTCACGTTACAACTGCAAACCAAACTGTATTTTATTTGGACTTTATATGATGGCCCAACACAAATTGGCACATAATTGTGAAGTGGAATTTAAATGCTTTTGAAATAAATATCTGATGAGTGTATTTGTATTCAGTCCCCTTTACTCTGAGACCCCTAGCTAAAATCAATTGTCTTCAGAAGTCACCTAATTAGTAAATAGAGTCTACCTGTATGTAATATACTCTCAGTATAATTACAGCTGTTCTGTGAAGCCCTCAGAGGTTTGTTAGAGAACCTTAGTGAACAAACAAAATAATAAAGCCCAAGAAACACACCAGACAGGTCAGGGATAAAGTTGTGGAGAAGTTTAAAGCAGGGTTAGGTTATGAAAAATATCCCCAGCTTGGAACATTTCACAGCATACTGTGTTTTATCCCAAATGGAAAAGTATGGCACAACTACATCCATCATCCATCATCCCAAAATGGAAAGAGTATGGCACAACTGCAAAACCTACCAAGACATGGCCGTCGACCTAAACTGACAGGCTGGGGAGCTCTGACGGGCCCATGGTAATTCTGGAGGAACTGCAGGGAGAATCTGTCCATAGTACATTTATTAGTCATGCACTCCATAAATCTGGCCTTTATGGAAGAATGGCAAAAAGAAAGCCATTGTTGAAAGAAACTTTTGTTTGCAGTTTGTGACAAGCCATGTGGGGGGACAGCAAACATGGGAAAGAAGAACTCTATGTGTAGTGGAAAACTAACACTGTGCATGGTGGTGGCAGCATCAAGTTGCGGGATGCTTTTTTTCTTCAGCAGGGACAGGGAAACTGGTCAGAGTTGATGGGAAGATGGATGGAGCCAAATACAAGGCAATCTAAGAAGAAAGCATGGGGCGGAGGTTCACCTTCCAGCAGGACAACAACCCTTAATATAGAGCCAGAGCTAAAATGGAATGGTTTAGACCAAAGCCTATTCATGTGTTAGAAAGACCCAGTCAAAGTCCAGACCTGAATCCAATTGAGAATCTGTGGCAAGACTTGAAAATTGCTGTTGACAGACGCTCTTCATCCAATCTGACTGAGCTTGAGCTATTTTGCAAAGAAGAGTGTGCAAAAATTTCACTCTCTATATGTGCAAAGCTGGAAGAGATGTTTAATGTTTAAAGAATGTTTAAAGAATATAAAGAATTTTAAAAAACATGAATCATTTTCCTTTCACGTCAGAATTATGTGTCACTTTGTTTTGTTACCGTAACAAAACGTGGAAAAGTTCAAGGGTTATGAATACGTTTGCAAGGCACGGTACATGTTAATTATCAAGATTGATATAAATGCTGTTTTTTGGTATGTTTTTCTTTTAATATCATAAACAATGCATCTATAAAAAACAATTTGACATTTGTGTTTATTTTCTTCTTCTTTTACATATGCTGATATCTCAGTGCATGTTGTGATTAGAAAATTCCGGCTCTCAGACTTTGAAGCAGTGAAAGAAATATTTCGAGATGGAATCCAGGAGCACATTTTTCCTTCCTTTATTCATGCCATTTCCCAGCCAGTCCACATTTCTCTGACTCTCTGCTTCTGTATTGCTGGCTATATATTAAGTGGAGGATCAGTTGGTGTGGCTCTGCTGGCTGGAGCATCCTGGATTGGCGTGTTGTTCTGCTGCTGCTATGAGTTCTATACTGGATATGTCCGACTGAAGCTGAGCACAGACATGCAGGACATTACAGGTTTCTATCTTAAAAACCCAAACAACTGCTTCTGGGTTGCAGAAGCTGAGGTAAATGGGCGACCCCTAGTGGTGGGAATGGTGGCTGTAGAGGCTAAGAAGATTCCAAATGACAATGTGCGAAAGTATGGCGAACTTTTCCGCATGAATGTGTCTTCTAAGTGCCGACACGCTGGTGTCGGGTCACGCCTGGGGAAAGTAGCTGTGGACTTTTGTAAGGAACGAGGGTTCTCAAAGGTTGTGCTTGAAACTAGTTCTCATCAGAGGGCAGCTATCTCCCTTTACATTAAGATGGGCTTTACACTCGTGGAAACCCACACACGAAGTACAGCAGTTTGGTGGATGGCCAGGCTGATCAGAGTTACGATTCTGAAAATGGAGAAAGTCCTTTAATCTTTAATCCATTTACTCATTCATACACACTATATGGCCAAAAGATTGTGTGCCCCAAACGATTACATCTACAGTTACTTTTTGGACATCCCAAACCCTCCTGAAGTTGACAATCCCATTTTTATGTGGCTACCATCTTATTCATAAAACAACTACGTACAAACAAATAACAACACTGAAAGTTTAAATAAAATGATAATGATAAATGCATGATAATTAGCATGTTTTTAATTTGTATGAACAGATATGTATTTTAGCTACATGTGAAAATGTATCCATTAAAATGCACTTCTTAAAATCTAATCAGAGTACAATTCAGATACAAGACAGAGAAAATGACCAGATGGAAGCTGGCTGTTTGCTTTGTGTTTTGGCCTTTTGGTGCTGGCAAGGTGTGCTCTGCTCTCTTTTCATTCTGTGCCACCATTCCCTCTATTCATGAGCTGTGACAGAGCCAATCACTTTAGTGCTGCAGTGTTTCTGTGCCCACTGTGTGTGATGCTTCATGTGACTATGGGACATAACCAGGAAAATGAGTCTTCGTTGTTGCACACTAGTCTCCTACTACATTCCTCTATATTGGCCCTTACTGTACAGTCATCTGTCTCAGCCTAATTTTGTTTCCATATGCAATCACTACGACACTAGTAGCTAATAATCTACCTATCTTATTTCAGCTATCCCATCTCATCAGGTGCTATTGAATGTGATCAGCAACTGAACTATCTTTATACTGATATTAAAGTTCAGAGACAAAAAATGTATACAGTTGAATATGTGATTTAGGTGTGTCAAAACAAAATGGAAATTTTTTCCAGTCTTTTGTTTGTTTGTTTGTTTGTTTGTTTTCACCTGAATAATTTTACCTTGAGTACACTGTATTCATAAATTCCTGGCTCTATGTGTTAAGACAATAAAAAACATATAAAATGGTCAAAGGTTTTGTAAGTTATAAATTGTTGTAGTTAAAGTTTGACTGGCTTACACATGAGCTTAAATATTGTCTTGTGACTATTAGTGCTGGTAGTGACAACATTAACACTATCATGCAACAAATGCTCTGAAGACAAAACAGCAGTATTTTGAAGGACTATTATGTTAGTAACAAAACATTAACTAATCAACATAATAGAGTGACGTGACATTTCAAAAGGACTTATTGTACTCCTTAAACATTATTAACTTTATAGCAAAATCTTCATTTAAGGATTTAATTAATTTAATTATATTGATCATTATTGATATCAGCCCCTAAAACAATATTTTATGCAGATGTTATGTATATACACATTTAATCCAGTTCCCCAGACTGAAAAGGAAAGTATCAGTGAATACCAAAAAAATGGCTATAATAGAAGTGCTCTAAAAAGTTATAACAATTAAAGTATCTTCAGTGTATATTACATGTATTATATCTAGTATATAGCTTTTCAGACCTTGATATGTGATTCTTGTATTTATACACTATTTTGACATTTGAATTCCTGAGCTATGTGGCCAATATGCACAATATAACAAAAGCTTTAAAGTAGTGCCAGATTCAGTATATGAATATTTTTTTGATTGTGTAAAGCTGCTTTGCGACAATGACAATTGTTAAAAGTGCTATACAAATAAAATTTAATTGAATTGAATATTTTTAAAGTGTAGATGTATCTATTATACTTTCAGATGCATAAATGTTTATAATCATGTTAGAAGACAGTAGTAAAGATGCGCATTGTCCTCTGCATCATCATATCAGAGCAGAGAGACCAAGTGAAGTCCTCTGAAATTTTCCTAGATTTCTCTATATAAAGTGTCTTGGGCCTTTCTTCAGAGATCACTCTGATAATAAAAATGCTGAATCGTCTGTCATAACGTTTTCACAGATTTGCTAGAGGCCTCATGATCTACTCAGATTATTTTTAGGTTGATAGAACTGACTTTTTGCCATTTGTCATTGTTAGTGATCAGTCTTGAGAACCTAGTATTATCTTCAGCATATTTGACAAATGTTGGTGTTATATTTTGAAGCACAATCATGTGGAGAAGGGCACTTTGAATACATCACCAGAGTGTCCCTAGGTTGAAGCTCTCACCACACTTAGTCTGCCTACCTGGAGGTTAATGATCTAGCAAAGTCATATGTTTTACCCTGAGTATTATTTCTATTATTTCTTGGGGCACGAGGTGGGGTACACTCTGGACATGTTGCCAATCCATCGCAGGGCATGCGAACACACACACTACGGTCAATTTGGGAATGCCAACTAGCCTAAGCTGCATGTCTTTGGACTATGGGAGTAAACTGGAGTACCCGGAGAAAACCCACCGAGCACATGAGAACATGCAAACTCCATGCACACAGAGTCAGGAATCGAACCGAACCCTGGAGGTGCAAGGTGACAGTGCTAACCACTACACCACCATGTGCTGCATGTGGGAACTCCAAATTTGGTTATAATTAGCTAAAATTTATAATGAATATCATATTTAGTTTAACAGCAGTAATTTATATAATGGGATAAAAAAAAATTCGTGTATACTGTAAAATTTTAAGTCTGAAATCAAATTAGTAAGTAAAATCTTTTTCATGCGCTGCCTTGCTCAATGCAACTATTCGAGCATGTCATGTACTAAAAGACCAAATTACTGTAAATCCCCAATTTTCTTCTACCTTGCAGCAGCTTTTCCATGCCACTAAATAGTATATGATTTTCACTGTGAAACTCATGAGTGGAGTTGACAAATATGGCAGAAATAAAACACAAATACAGAAATTCAGGAACTAAAATTTGACAGACAAAACCAATGTTTCCCCAATGCTGGAAATAAATCTGATCTTAAGGACAGAAAAGACAAGCAAATATATTTTATCTGTAACGACGCGGGGCAGAGCCGCGCAAAAACATCCTGCACTGGTCAGAACAGGCAGATGTTCGGGCTGCTACTTCGCGGAGTTCTGAGCAGGCAGGGGCGCGGCTACGTAGACACGTGGTTGCCAGGCAACGCCGCCGCAAGGCAATCAGCTTGGATACGCCGCACCTGGCGGCGTGTGTATTTAAGGGTCCTGATAGTTCGGCACTTCGTGCGATCATTTAGGTAGCACCGGTAAGGTATCAGGGCCAAACAAAAGAAAACAAAAGACAAAACGCGCATAAAAATACAAGAGGGAGCCAAAGACCCAGGTTCTGTTCTGTCTCCTTAAGACGCTGGCGAGAGAGAGAGAAAGAGAGAGAGCGACACGCCTCAGTTCACATTATTTCTCTTAAATTCTTAGTGCGAACCACAAATAAAGAAATTCTCTCTCATAAATCCTCGGCAAAGGCCCTGAGAGGATATAGTTTATTTCTATTTTCCACAGCCCCGTTCGGTCTCGCGCAGAGGGCGGAGCTTTGTTTTTTGTGTTTTCAGTTTTCTTTTGTTTCCTTTGGAGTTCATTAATAACCCCACGCTATCTCCAAACCGGAAGGTCTTCCCGTGCGTATCATAAGCACTCTCACAACTTCCTGTTTCATTGACCTCCTCTGAAGCCCAAGCTGACATTGAATTGTCAGTTTAGGACTCTTATAAATACTTTTACATCTCCAATCCGCACCATGTAACACTATCAAAAAGCTTTGCAGTATTATTTTCATCAGTTTCTCCTTAAACTAATGTATTACACTTGGTTGATGTAATTTGATATTACCTTGGTATTGCTTTGAATGCCAGATTTGTGTAGGCTAATTTTTAGATAATAGCTTTTTGGTTATGCCGTTGTTACTTTCTAATCTGTAAGAGAAAGCTGCACATGCATTTCCTTAGCTGGAACTCAGAACAGTATATTACACCACTTCTAAGCATCTGCCTCAATAAATGCTGAGTGCATGAAGGCAACATGCAAGACATGGGCCTTGGTTATCCTTCAATCACTATCACCAAAAGTATTCCCTCACCCATCCAAACTGAATTAAGGTGTTCCAATCACTTCCATGTTTTACAAGTGTATGAAATTAAGCACCTAGACATGCAGAACGCTTCTCCAAACATTTGTGAAAGAATGTCATTCATGGGAGCTCAGTGAATTCCACTGGTGTTATTATAATAAAGTGAAAGTGATTGGGAATGATAGCAACTTGGCCACAAAAGGTGGCAAAAGTTAAGATGCATAGTGCATTGAGGTTGCCAACTTTCTGCAGCTACAGACCTCCAACCTTTATGTGGCCCCTAGATTAACTCAAGAACAGTGTGTAGAGAGCTTCATGGAATGGGTTTCCACGGCTAAGCAGCTGCTTCCAAGCCTTACCTCACCAAGTGCGATGCAAAACATTGGATGCAGTGGTGTAAAGCATGCTGCCACTGTACTAGAGCAGTGGAAAAGTGTTCTCTGGAGTGACGAATCACGCTTCTCTGTCTGGCAATCCGATTGATGAGTCTGAGTTTGGCGGTTGCCAGGAGAATGGTACATTTCTGACTGCATTGTCCCAAGTGTAAAGTTGGTAGTGGGGGATTTTGATGCCCCCTCACTTTTCCAACATGACTGCGCACCAGTGCCCAAACAAGGCCCATATGCATATGAAGGCAGGAGAGCGAATACTTTTTGTCAATATAGTGTTATCATCTGTAGGTGTGGATGCTATATGGCATTTCTTCTCTTTGCCAGCAGAGGTCAGGCAAACTCTTTTTTTTTTTTCTTCACTCGTTGGTACACTATCCATGGACATTGACAAATTCTTATTAACAAAGTGATTACAGTAATATTGGGTAGTTAGACTTTCTTTTTGTTTGCCCACAGAGTCACCATCCAAGCCCTAGACAAAGGTCTCTCTCACCATGAATACTAGTTTCCTCCATAGCAAGCTGATGACTGATAACCAAGATATAAAATTCATATGATACTCCATGAGTAGCTTAATTATTTTATTTACAAAATCTTCATCCTCTTTAGGGTTTGAGCATGGCATCCAGTTCATAAGTTAAAGTTTGAACCTCACTGAGACATTCATACAAGATGTTTAAAGTGTAGCGTCCCGCAACCTGCCAATGCTGTCAAAAGACCTCAAACACAAAGTGAGAAAAATAAATAAATAAAATTGTGTTGCGATCATTCATTTATATTATTATAGGGCTAGTCAAGTAGCTATGTGGCATTTATATGACAAATTTTTTATCATGTTAAATTTTTTTCTCATTGAAATGCATGATGGATTGGTAAATAATTCTTTTGAATTGTTAAAAGCGCTATACAAATAAAATTGAATTGATTATTTTATTTGATAATTTATTTCTTTTATACTGTTCTTTAACTATTTGTATGTATGTATGTATGTATGTATGTATGTATGTATGTATTTTGTTTTATTAATTTATTTATTTAGCTGGTATGTCATGGTCCACCTTACCTTGATCACATAATCCATAGTTGTTGTTTTTTTTAAAACACTACTGTCATGGTGCAAAACCAGTTGAAAGACCTTTTGTTTAAAAATGTCCTGTGTCGACATGTTTTATTGCACTTTAATTTTAAAGGTGTTCCTTTAATTAAAAACAACCCATTTGAGATTTACTGTATATCATCTTGTCCTTTTTGCACTATACAGGAAAGATCAAGATCCCCCCCTCTCTGTTAAAAATGCAACTATGTAAATTTTACTTTGAGTAAACTTTAAATGAGCTACTTTTTACTTTAACTTTTTTAAATTGAGATTGAGAATTTTACTTTTACTTACATAAATTTCAGCAAAGTTATAATCATTTTACTTGAGTAGAATATTTTAGTACTCTTTCAACCTAAAATTGCACACTAATACTTTGTTGGACAACCATTATTTTTGACTGTGGCAATTCATGTGTCAAAATGATTCCTCATGCACCCATACTCATTCTTTTACAATTTAATTTCAAATGAATCTTGGTATTTAGATCATAGAATATGTCCATGTCATCAAGGGAAAAAAATCTATTGATGGTTTAATGATAATGTTACACAAACAATGTTGCTAAGCCTACAAACATAATGTTGCTAAGCCCTAAACCACTGCCTGGAAGGTCGTACAGTGGGCACAATGAAGGATGGGTTCATCGCTTCATGTACTTCCCTTCTTATGCTGACACACCCATTGCACGGCGGTGGGGGGATATCAGGACTAATCAGACCACAGGACGCATGGTTCCATGGGCCAAAATTTATGATCCCTTCAAAGGGATCTGAGTGGGCTTACACAATAGTAGTTTTCTTATGGCCACACAGCTGTTTCATCCCAATCCTAGGTTTCTTGTTTGTACATAGCAATTTACTGCTATTCAAATGGTTGAGTAATATTCATGCTTGCATATGTATGTTTTATACCCATATACATTTAATGTTACTAATATTACTGTGTTGCTGCAAAACACTCACCCAATAGGCTGTTCAGTTTTTTTTTTGTTTTTTTTTTAATGCTTGGTTATAGAGGACACAGTGGTCACAAAGTGCATGTGCCCTTTGAGTGCTGCTGTGGAACCAGTTTTACTAGTAAAAAAAATAAATAATTGAAAGCAATAATATTTAAAATATTATGTTATGTGGTTTATACAGTGCATATGAAGGTGACTGCGGTACAATTACCAATTAACTTACTGACATTTTAAATGAGTATAATAATATTGGTATTAATCTAAAGATATTGTTTACTTATTAAACAGACAACTGCATGGCTTTAATTGAGGCAAAATCAAATAACACTATTGTATGATAGTTATAATACGTAGTAAATAGTCATTTGACTTTCATTGCATTGGAAGCCACTGTTTACTTATTGCAGATTGTTTTGACTTAGAATACACACATTTCTAAGGTGAATGACACGCGTGTGTGTGTCCAAGGCAAAGAAATGTTGAGAAACCAGGGCCAAAGTTACTGTAGCTGATGTTATATCATTGGCAATGTTTTTGTGTATTTTTCTCTCGAAGCAATGGGTTCAGACGTTGTGAAATACCAGAACATCATGACATTGAATTGTCAGCTGATAGCCCTCCCTCCTCCCGTAAGTGAAGAGCACATATTTGAGAAAGCGTTTGCACACACACATTGTCCTTGAACTCCAGTGTGTTTTTACAGATAAACAGCTTATCCTTGTATGTTTTTGGTGTTATTTATTGAGGGATGACAAATTTGCCCAATGAGAGAATAAGTGTAAAGTCTCAATTTTGATGCTCTGAATTATTAAACATTTTTATGCCTTCATCGGCTGTCAACTGTTAATGCAAATCTAATTAGTCAGCTTTTTATTAGTTATGTGTACTAAAGTGAAATATGAGAACAATGTCAATACCAATGTGAGACTAAACTATGAATTACAGTCTTTTAAAACAATTTAGGAATTACCAAATCTTTGTTTACTACATTTTCACATTACTACATGCACAAGCTAGACCATCTTTATTAAAGAACATAGGGAGAAAGTCAAGACAGTATGACTGCACATCACCCTGTGCTTTCTTTAAAGAGATTTCTCAGCTGCTGTCACTGTCATTGTGGCACAGTGTTCAGAACCGTAGCTCGAATGAAAATGATTATTTGGTGAACACTTAGTCTTACCCTTGTTAATATTAAAATGTTTAATAATTACCCTTGAGACCTCACATTTGACAGGTTGTGCCTAATGATACAAATTACAAATCGGAACCAACCTCAGCAGCAATCTAATTTCCCATCTTGTCTGTTGCAACCACACAGCATTCTGCATCAGTATACTAATCAGCAGCATGATCATATTTGATCATCTGCACTGATTTCTCACTGTTTCATGCCTTAAATAGTTTTTGTTTATGCTTGATGTTTTGTTGAATTGTTTATGTTTATCATTCATATGTTACTGTGTGATTTTAAAAACATTCCTCTGAAATTGGTTAGATACAGGGACTAGACTGAAAATGAGAGCCATTTAAGTGTTAAAAATACTTGAATGTCTGGCTCTTTGGAAATAAAATATGGAAATGAGCACTTGCTCAAGACTTTTGCAGAAGTACTGTACATAAAACTTTTCTAAAAACTTGGTGGGATGCTTTGACCAAATAGACTCAGTGTACTGTCCCTTTATAAGAGATTTTTTAAATGGTTATAGGAGCTGGCTGGTTTGGGACTGCTGCCTTTTCTTGTGTTCTTTTTAGTCAAGAGCATTAATAGTTTGTCAGTCAGACCCTGGGCAGATTGCAGGTCCCAGCAATCATAAAATCACACTGTTTACTCTCTATACAATATTGCCTTCCAGGTTGAGTTATGTTGTTAATACAACAATGTTTTTCTGGTGTATAACTTCAAACATGGGTCTCAGGGGACTTAAAAGCAACAGGCTTTCTTTTTCCAGGAACCCTTCTACTGTCAAGATTGTGCAGGGGCTACTACTTTCATTGATGCTTTTATTCAATTTAATTTAATTTGTATAGCGCTTTTAACAATTGGCATAGTCCCAAAGCAGCTTTACACAATCAAAAGAATTATTTAAGTTTGTATGGAATGTGAATGTGTATGAATCAAAATGGT
>JAOVVB010000016.1:8934121-8945849 GCA_028570985.1 Heterobranchus longifilis
GGCGTGTTTGATACACACATGCTTCACAACCGGCAACACGAAAAGATGTTCCCATAGCGTTTTCACGCAGCATCTCGATCCCGCCTTTTCAGGGAACAGGGTTACGGCAAAGTAACCCGAGGCGTTTTTAAGGCAAAAGGGGGTCAAACCCAGTACTATCAAGATGTACCTAATGATCTCTCACTGATGCTCTCTATAGGGTGGGTGAAAAGTAACTAGGGATTAAAAATGTATATAATTTATATATAATGAAATCCATATTTCCAATACAAATTCATTGAAACAAATTGTACATGTACTTTTATTATATATGAAAATTAAAGTAAATCTTCTGAAGAAAGTCATTTGGGATATTGCTGAGAACTTCCTGAATCTGTGCCTCCAAGTCCTCCAGTGTGTGAGGCTTTGTCCTGCACACCTCCTCCTTTGCTTAGCCCCACAGGAAAAACTCACATGGAGTGAGATCTGGACTTCTTAAAGGCCACTTATATGGTCTGCGTCATCCCAGCCAACGTTCTGGAAAATGCTGGTCTAACCATCCATACACAGCAAGAGCAAAATGAGGAGAGACTATTTTCATCATGACTCCAGTGATAATACAAGTTCTATAGCCATTAAATATTGCCTAGGTAATTTTCACACACCCTGTATACACACTTGAATACTGGAAAAAGGCCAGGTGTGTGTTTTTGTTTGTTTGTTTGTTTTACTAACTTTCAAATGTCCAGTGAGTCTGTGCCCATGATAGCCTCAGATTCCTGTTCTTGGCTGACAGTCATGAAATCTGATGTAGTCTTCTTCTCTATGTTTTGTGCAGGCCGAGATGCTTTTCAACTCACCACAACCATAAAGAATGATTTAATGGGTAATTTAAAGGGCTTCAGCCTTCCTGGTCATTTTCCCTTTTGATATGTTTACCAACATTGTGTTTCTATCTGTGAGACTATGAGTTGTAAAAATCCCCAGAGCTTGGCAAACAAGCCCATCTGGCACCAACAACTATGCTATGGTTAAAGTCACAGAGATCCCCCCACCGTCCATTCTGATGTTTGATGTGAACATTAACTAAAGCCTTTGATCTGTATCTACATGATATCATGCATGGCTTTGTATGGCTAATTGGATAACTACATGAATAAGCAAATGTACAGATTTTTCTATGGAAGTGGATTGTGAGTGTAGTTCCCTATCAGGAACAGCCCATTTAGTAAAGAGTGGAAAAAAGAGTGAACTGAAATGCCTTGCAAAAACAAAATCCAACCATCAATAGGCTTGTATTCTGCTGGGATGCCAGCTTGGTTTAACTGGTCAAATTTGAATGAACTGGTTCATCAGCCTGATAAATGATTATTTGAAGCAATTTGTTTTCAAATACAAAGAATACATTTTCCTACAATAATAGCAGTTCCATGCTTATTTCTGTCTCTGAGGTTTCAGTTGGCTGGTCTTGCACAATAAGTTTGGTGTTAGGCTAATCTTCATGACAAGGAAGCTTGATGATCTGTGGTGACCTGAACATTGCATTAGCTTCTTACTAAACAATATTCAAGAAAAACAACCTCCTGCATGTCTATCCAAGCCTGGGTATGAATATTGCACTTATACTATGAGGGAAAAGGAACTAAATTATGCCTTTCACTGTCACAGTGTTCACACTGTTCAGTTCAATTCAGTTCATTTAAATTCACTCCCTTATCGTCTATACCGCTTTATCTTGTATTCAGGGTCACGGGGGCCTGGTGCCTATACCAGGAGACTTAGGGCACAAGGCGGGGTACACCCTGGACAGGGTGCCAATCTATCACAGGGCACACACACATACACACACTCATTCACACACTATGGGCAATTTCTGAACGCCAATTAACCTAATCTTCATGTCTTTGGACTGTGGGAGGAAACCAAAGTACCTGGAGAAAACCCACCAAGCACGAGGAGAACATGCAAGCTCCATGCACACAGACCCAAGGTGGGAATTGAACTTGGAACCTGGAGGGGTAAGGAGACAGTGCTAACCACTAAGCCACCATGCCAACGATTATTTGTCACAGTGGTGGTAAAGGTGTGTTACCAGAGGTGTTGCTTTTATGGATGAGTTTTAACAGACATTATGGTTTGACTGGCTACTTGAATGTGATAGAGATGAATTAAAACTCTGTAAGCAAAAATTATAAGAAAAACGTTTGAGTGGAATACAATACTATGTGCCTCAAAAAAGATAACCAGAAAATGTTTATATTATTTTTATATGTCATAAAATAAAAATGTACTCAGTGGATCCATAAAATGTATTTAGCTCTACTTATTTTTCTTTTCATGGTACAATCATCAGTAGAGACTCTTTGGAAAATTATTTTGCCCACTTCCTGTCAGTAGCACAGTAGGTCATGTGATCTGATTTTGACTCAGTGACTCCACGATTAAACCATTAACCCTTGACTTTCATGGGCATTTACAAGATAACAACTGAGCCACTCACTAGAGGGCGCCATTGATCATTAAAATAATGGCCGTCATTCAAGTTATTTTGTCTACCTCATGCTGATGGACAATGAATACGTGAATAGAATGCTGCAAAGGTTTATCTTCAGTCACTCAGTCTGCACATTTAGCATACTGTAGAATTACAGCAACTTAATCACCCAGATTTCAGATAAATCAAATCAACTTAGATTGATTCTTTTTTCTTTCTTTGTTTGTTTTTATCAATCAAAAAATGATCACTGTTAATTTTACTGTTATTCAATTCGATTCAATTCAATGAAATTTTGTTTGTATTGTGCTTTTAACAATGGTCGTTGTTGCAAAGCAGCTTTACAGAATCAAAATAAAATTATGGAAATGTATATGAAATGTGTGAGAAAATATATGTGAGTCAGAATGTTCAGATTCTCTCTGATGAAAAAGCCGAGGGAGATGGTGGCAAGGAAAAACTCCCTAAGATGACAATAAGAAGCAAGCTTGAGAGGAACCAGGCTCAACAGGATATGTTTAAGTTAGTACCACATTTACTTAGCATTGTAACCTGAAGATATACTATTTCTTTTTGGAAATCTTTGTGACACAAAGGTGAAGCTGAACGACATAAGCATAGCAGCTGTTAAAAGACAGAACCTGTACTATTGCAAATACTGTAATGACAAATGTTACTTATCTATTTCTTCCCTTATTACATTTTAATTTGAACCTTTACATGATTTCATAGGTGGTAAATATTGGCACTGTTAACCAGAGATATTCTAAATCGTCTGAAAACACTAGTTGCAATGAAGTGCTTTGAAAAAAAAAAACAGAGACTTTGTCATCTCTTTAATATCTGATACACTGGATCGACTACAGTTTGAATGATATGCAAACTGATCAACTGATGATGTATCATATACTTCCTACACATAGCTCTGAGCCATCTGGACAGCAGGATGGGAAATTGCATTTAAAAAATGGTGTTAACTACAGCTTAGGCTTTAACACGATTCCTTCTATATTCACCATCATGCTGGAAGACCTGGAACTCTAGCCATTTATGTGCAAGTGGATCTTCAATTTCCTCTCTGGCAGACGACAAGCAGTATGGATGGGTTCAAGCGAACACCCTCAGCCCTGGAGCCACCCAGGGTTGTGTCCTGAACCATCTGCTGTGCACCTATGATTATGGGCACTTTCAACTCTACTTCCATAATCAGGTTTGTTCTAAGGACACTGTTGTGATCCTCATGCTGTTACATACATTTCACCTATTTGCACACACAACAGACTTGGGCACACTGTACTTTATTTTATGACAAACTGCTACCTATGGACTGAAAAAAAGTAAAAAAAACAAAAAAAACTCTGGATTATATATTTTAATAATATATTGTACATAATAGTTATATTATAATATAGATGTTTTACTAAATTCTCAAATCAAGTATGACTTAACTATTCTGTCTGAGCATTATATTGAAAAGAAAAATCAGATGTGTTCACCCACTTCAAGTAATTATTGCGGCTTAGTGGTTTGCACTTGCACTTTCATGGTCAGGGGTTTGAATATCTACTTCAGAGTTCTTCAGGACCTGCATGTCCTCACTGTGATTGTTGGGTTTCTTCCAACAGAACAAAGTCATATATTATAGGCTTATTAGTGTTTGCAAATTACCCATAGTGTCTGTGTGTGTGCACACTTGTGCCATGCAATGAGTTGGCACCCCATTCACGGTGGACCCTGCCTTGTGTCCTTAGTTCCCTTGGATCGTCTCCAGGTCCCCTGAGACGCTTGCGAGCCTCAGTTGCTATTCTAATTTTTGAACAGAAGATTTTGTCACAAAATAGGTTTAAAAAGTGAGCCTTGTAGGAATCAGATAAAAAAAAAATTCAGACAATAAAAAAACGCTTCCCCGTGCTGGGGATGCACTAACAAAAAAAGGTTCTCACAGGTTCAGCTTTAACTACAGAACATTCCATTGTACGGTATAAATCTACCCTTGATTCAGTGCATAATCTAACCTGGATACTGCAGACTTGTATCTAAAACCAGCCTTTGTAATAAGATACTGTATTGTACTCATTCAATCCTTTCAACACACCTAGTAGTGTCTGTCTTTCTAGTACACAGTTCTAGAAATGTAATGATTCGATGATTTTAAACAAAGAAACTTTAACATCCATTTTGTGAACAATTAAAAATAATCCTCTACCCACTGTCTCACTTGTACTGATCTGTAATTGCATTATACAGCATGCCACTCAACTGATGCAATTCATTAATTTATTGTTTTTTTATTGTTCTATCATATTGGCCCAAAACAAATCATCAATAAAACCATATATACAAATAATAGTGAGGAGGACAGGCAGTGTAAAAGGTACATGCAAATTCAAAAGACAACCATACAGATTCCATACAGGATAGAAACACACATATAAACTTAAGTAACGTTAATAGAAAGAAACATGAAATCAAATGTACATCCAATAACAAATATTACAGATCACTGTGGTCCAGGCATATCAAAAGTAATGAAGGAGATATTTTCTAGTGCTTGAGAAATCACCTCACAAAAATATTCATAAGTTACGAAAATGACTGTTGCCTTTATCAATAGATTTGGCTTTATGCTTTGGCTACTTTTGGGATTAGTTATAGATATGTTATCTTGCACTGGCTTTTTAAAAAAGTGTGTTATTAAATAGTATACAGTACTTTAGAGAAAGAATTAAATTGAATGGAATTTTCACACATTTGTTTCATTATTTTTGCCTAAAGGATGGTTTACCTAAAAGAATGGATCAGTATATGAATCAGTAATATAATCAATTATTGCATTATTGATAGAAATTATCAGAAAACAAACTAAAATCGGTTTATCTACATATTTCCCAACTGATTTTCAGTCATATAATTCCCCTAATTGTGCTTTATCTTTTAAAAAGAGTTTCACTGAAATTCACAGTTGTAAAAAAAAAAAAAAAGCTGATATTTTGATAGGATTTAGATTGAAAATACAGAACACATTTTTTCCCTAATAAAGGTTTGATGCTGAATAAATCTCTGAGTGAGTTATGGATAAGTCTCATCTACAACACACAGCAGCAGCTGCTTGTGAATTCATAGAAAACAATTATTTTCACACCCAAAAGCTGATCACAATGATACACACAAATTTGTCCTGAAGTCATGTTGTCTCAATAATAACCACACATTTTATGTGGTCCTTTAAAGCACTCTGGTCTTAAACGGATTTTTGTCTCCAGTGCAATGCGCCATCATATAAACCTGCTCTTACCGACAGAAGAAAAACAGGAAAATAATTTTTTTTATTGATTAGGGACAAACATATTTCCCATATGTTAGTCCATCCTGGCTGATTGGTCCTGCAGTTCTTGACTTGGCCATGTGGTTATAGTTGACCAGTTCAAATGAGAAACTGTTTGAGATTCTGCCCCCTAGAGGTAGTCCAGCTCTAGTGCATGACTCAGTGCCTCCAGGTCTGCTCGACATGTTACCCTCCAGAATGGCATGTTTTTCTGTAGAAATATTAAATCACAATATAGCCATCAACTAATCACTAAACTAATGCTAACAACTATACTATATAAACTGTTTAAAAGCTCATTAACTATACCTGACTTTAGACTTTAATGAAAAGGCCAAATTAATAACTTGTTTCATAGGGAGGATACAGAATCTTCAAATATCTTAAAATTAGGATTACGTAATTCATTTATAGTGATACAAGACTTGTTGAATCTTACCTTTTTTGCCACAGTTTCCTCTTCCACGCCATCTCCGATTACCACGTACACAGCTCGCCTCCCGAACCTCTGAGTCACTCTCTCAAAACAGCTCTCTTTACCTGAAGAAAATTATACACAATACAAACGCACATTTCCATCAGAGTTCATGTTCATCCAAATTTGTTTCCTGTTAATGGAGCATTAGAGCACATACCAGTTTTGGTGGCACTGTAAATGTTCTCAATGGGAAAAGCTCCCCCTAGACCATACAGCAGCACTTTGGAAAGAGCTGGGATCAGCTGCGTAGTGGTGACCATCACATTCACACAGTTTGGTCTGAGGGAGGGAGCAGAGCCAACAGTGTTCATTATTTTAGCAATCATACATCATTTCTGAATTTAAAGAGATTACAAAGAAATCCAGTGTCAAGTTTTCTTTAAACATAAGTCATTCAAAATCAAATTTACGAATATTCTCACAATGTACACAAAAAAAGTGCTTCAAAATGCTGGTTTGGTATATTTATTTGCCCTTTGAGTGCTTCTCACCTGGAATTAATGAGAGCGAGAGCCTTTAAAGCCTGCGTAAGCCACAAATCAGTCAGAACCTCCATTTCTCGCCTCAGCTGAAGCCATTCCTCTCGCTTTGGACTCCCCAGCAAACCTGCCAATCAAAACCCACAACAACAAAATCTAAATCTAAAATTGTCTAGCACATACAATGAGTTGTAATGTTGTTGCCAGCTGAAATCAATATTAATTATTTTGTTTGCTTACCTCCTACATTGTTCTTGAAAGTGTTGTAGATCTCTTTTACTCGCCGGTAGCGGAAGGCCAGCTTCCTCATCCAGTCGACGCCACCATGGACTCCCGATCCCAAACACAAAGCACCACCTCCAGCCGGACTCTGGAAGCCGTCTGTTCCAAAGTTATATGTGCTGCAGACACATACACACACACACAAAAAAAAAAACAGACAAGTGAAAGGTTTGCCAGATCCGGTGCAACTCAAGATTCTAACTAAAAGTTCACTTTGTGGTTTTAGACCAACAGCATGGTTATATTACTACTTGATTTACTATCGAGGTTAAATACAATGGTTGGAAACCCGTTCACATTTCAAAAGAAAGAAAAAAATTTTCTAAGGGATCTGGTAGTTTGTTTATTCTAAAATAAATGGAATAAAAATTTAAACACACAGAAATGGAGAAACAAATACTTAAAAAGTCAACGTGTTGTATTCATCTCTTGGCCTGTTAGGTTCTGAATAATGTGATTAGAAATAGGAGGATGATAATAACAATAACAAGAAGAAGAAGACTTTTGGTGACATAATAAAAACGCATATCTTAAACATAAGCAATGGAAAACAGGCATCACTTCCAAAGTATGTTAAAAAACAATAGGTACAATTCCATAAATGGCGATGGTATGCGCATGAAAAAGCGCAGGCCCATTTTATGAGGTATATCATTCATTTTATTGGAGATCTTAATACACTCCACAGCAGTCTCCCTGTGAGACTATACCAGCACTATGATGGGAACCACCTTACCTCAAGTCCTGCCCGTTGTCATCTGAGGCCACATCATCGATATAAACTTGGTCACATTCCTGTGAAATGAAAGGAAAGTGGATATTATAACGTGGTAGATGTGTTTCAGGTGAGCAGCGATGTACTGTGTATGGACAGGTCTGCCCTTTATAGAGCCTTGGGGGAATGATGGATTAAGTAGAAATATTTAAAAAAGACAACAAAAAGTTGGAAATAAGCTACTAAGACCCAAGACATTCAGGCGCCTCGAACACCTGGAAAAGGGGAAATCAATTTGGAACAATTCCTGAAAAGGACAGCAAAAAACCTCCTAAACCTGACAGTCTAAATCAACAATGTATATTAGCCATACTCTTGAGTAGCACTGGATTGCCAAAAGTAGAAAATAGACTCCTCTCTCTTTTTCTTCTGCACACACACATAGACACACACTTTTTCTTGCTTCTTGCTTTGCAGCTGTTCTCATATTTCAGTTGGTCTGAGGGCCGACACTACTTCATATTGCTCTCATATCTCTACGGGCCTCTTCATACACTGCACCATAGACACACACCTCAAAAAACTGGTTTTACCCAAAAATGTAATAACAGACATATTCATTAGTATTCTATAAAACTTAAAGTAAAAGTAAGGGTTAAATATTTTGACAAAAAAGACATATTTCAAGCAATAAAAGTGCCAAGACATCAATCAGAACATTTTCCCCTGTCATTCCTTTCTCTCTTCCCAGGCTGACAGAAGTGACTGGAGATAAGATAAATCATCTAGGTGTGTCTGAACAGTGAAAAATGGCTATGACTAGAGGTGAGTACCCTTTCAGGGACCAACCCCCAACAAGGGCACAGGGGTGTCATTAAAACCTGTAGACGAAATAATTGTATGTGCTCTCTCTCTCTCCCCCACCCTGGTCCCCTCTAATCTGTTGCTCCTCCCCAGGACAAATTTTTCCTTTCAGAGTTGGCCACACACCCATAATTAACACCTCAAAGTTTGTGCTCCTCCTCTGAAGCAGAATTTAATCCCCTTCTTTGTCTTTTGCCAAAGCAGAGGAATGCTTCAAAACAGATAAAAAGAGACAAAAACCAAAGAAGTTCTTTCAAGGATTCTGGCAATGCCCTGACTTAATGTCATTCAATATTTAAAACAGGAACTTCACTTTGGTAAATAATTCACAGAAATCTTCACATAAAGCAAATTTCCAGGGTTTTATAAATATGGGATGTTTTCCTAAGTATACTTTCTACTCTTCTATAAACATTATGTATAATTGACAGCAAAAGATTGTACATTCTTAGGAAAGAACGGGGGGGGGGATCTTTGGTATGATTTAAATGTTCCTTCATTATTAATGGTTAAAGTATATTAAAATATTTAAAGTTTGTCTCTAGCTTAAACCTATTTTGCGTCTTCCAAGCAGCTTTTAAATGATGTCAGTTTTCTTTAATATGATATGTCGGCTTGCACCTCCAGGGTCCGGGTTCGAGTCCCGGCCAGCCTCAATTCCCGTCTCTGTGTGCATGGAGTTTGCATGTTCTCCCCGTGCTTGGAGGGTTTCCTCCGGGTACTCTGGTTTCCTCCCACAGTCCAAAGATATGCAAGTTAGGATAATTGGTGTTCTCAAATTGCCCGTAGTGTGTGAACGAGTGTGTGTGTGTGTGTATGTGTGTGTGCCCTGCGATGGATTGGCACCCTGTCCAGGGTGTACCCTGCCTTGTGTCCTAAACCTCCTGGGATAGGCTCTAGGTCCCCTGAATACAGGATAAAGCGGTATATAAGATGAGTGAGAGTGAGATTGTGGCAGAATTAAAATAAAAAATATATATATTTTAAATAAAAAAAAACATTTTAAAATGTCTTTATGAAAAAGTTCTTCACCTCCCACCCTTTTCCCCCCCAGCAACAATGGAAGATGTAAACTTATGCACGTAATTGCACTTCGTGTAATAATATATGCTACACTAACTGCCATACAAAGGTTTGGGGTTTTTCCTCACCTCCAGGTCATTGAAGAAGAGTCTTGAGTCTGCCAAGTTGAAGATCATCTCCTCCATCCACAGCCCCAGAGACACAGCTTTAGCTGAGTCCTAAGACATGACAGGAGGCAACTCATTATAATTATACTCAAAATGTCATAAATAGATCATTAGCAGCCTGAAATGACAGTTTGAACTGTGTTCTGTGTTTATACAGAACTATCAGGAGCATGGAAGAACAGGTTTCATTATTTCTTTGCACTAGTTTGGCTGCATTCATCTCAATCACTCAGAAATGCCATGTTTTAGTCAGTATGGCCTCTGTCACTCACTTACACACACACACACACAGCACATTATGTGCAGATGCTAATATTAACTTCACAGTTTAGATCAGGGTGCATGCTCACACTAGCTGAGCAATTATGTAGCTTGGTGCCAGGCCAAGACAGGTAGTTAACTGGTGCTTTGGATTTGGCAGTTAATCAAGCTGCAGGTGTCAGCCAGAGGTAAGTGTCAGATTAACTTGAGGGAAGAAAGACAGGATCCAACCCTTCCTCCCCACCCACACAAAGTTCAAGCAAGGGGCTGTGTGTGACAGGCTCTCGAGTTAGGGGTATAGAGAAGGCAATGCTTCCTTTAATTAGAATATTTATCTATTTTCAAAATAAAATGACATGCCACATGGTTTTATTGAATGTTTGTTTTAAACATACACTGCTTTATGATTATTTTAATGAAACAAAAGAAGCAAAAACTACTGTTTTTTTTTTTTCAGATTCAGTTATCGAGAAAAAGAAAAAAAAAAAAAAGCTTGGCATTGACAAAACTGTTCAGGTTAAAAGACCATATATGGTGCTTGATGATGAATGAGATGCCAAAATGGCTCTAATGAGAAAGTTAAAATCCTGCTGTGCTCTACAATTCACCTCGGCCTCAAAAACGCATTAAAATGAGGTTCTTTCAACACACAGACTAGCTTTCTGCCCTGTAGCTCTGGACTCACCACAGGCCAAACACAGGCCAAACACTTGTTTACTGTGACAGCTTTTATAACGTAGAGTTTTTAGATAAATTCTATCCTTTTTTTTTTACTCAGGCATTTTTAGTAGCTGTTTATATCTCCCCTATATCCTTGTTCATATTTGTTGTTGTATAAAAAATCTTGCTCCTTTAGTCATGGACATTTAGTCAGCATTCAAAATGGCAGATTCTTCAACACCCCTAATGTTACATATCGACAAAAAAAATTAATAAACAGAAAAAAATCAGCTGATTTTCATATAGGCTGATGATTAATAAAGCTGCACCAGATTAATGTGTCAGTTTTAAAAGTATTCCACACACATGATTATTGTGAGCTGAATGAACATGTAGTACAATAAGTCCTCTTGTGCAATACAACAAAACAACTAATTACTGTCAAAGAGCTGAGGAGAGACATTCCATTAGTCGGAGCTAAAGTAATAGAACAGGTTTGTACCTTGCCGAAGCGTGTGGAAAAAGAACCGGTGAGAAGTGAGTGGAAAATGATGATGGTTTCATCCAGGTCCCAAATAAACACTCTCTGCGGGCATGGGTGCGCACACATATATATATACACACACACACACACACACACAAAAAAAAAATATATAAGTAAAAATGCAAAAAAAACATCTGTGGGTTGACTGTGTGATTATGGCAAAACAAAAGCTTTCATCTTGTTTTACAGACACCAAAAATATTAGTCAATGCTTCATTTCACTCCTTATCACAAGTGATCCTTGAAGTAAATTCTTTCCCCTGAGCACTACAAAGTAGTGTTTTATATGTTTTATATGATGAAAACCAGTTGTGGCTTGTTTATTAGTCAGATATATCATGATAGCTTGACTAGTGTGAGAGAGGCCACAGAGCAGCATGTGTACCTCGATTTCTGAGTCCAGTGGGGGTACAGGGTCATTGGCCCTCTTCCTTCCCCGCAGCTTTCCATCCGAGCT
>JAOVVB010000016.1:8969590-8981415 GCA_028570985.1 Heterobranchus longifilis
CAGATAGTGCAGATAGTTTATGTTCACATACAGCTACATGACACACTGCATGAAAGAAAATATTTGAAAAAGCATAACAGTGGCACTTTAAAGGAGTTCCTGGAAGGCCGGCGTTTCAGACATAAAGTATAGAAGTAAAAATACCAGAAATGCATTACTTAAAAGAAAGACAAATCACACCTCTGCCTCAAATCACACACTGATTTTATGATGAGGACTGCCTGCTTTTCTTCAACTTTTGACCAGAGAATTTATTTAGATGAGTAATCACATTTTGTTTTTCATTATTTAAGTAAAGAAATTTGGGTGATTATCAAACCTATGTGTGTTCTAATATGACATTATTTAACAAAAACAGAGAACAAAACAAACACAAATAAATAAATACACAAATAAAAGAGACAAATTTTATTATTATTATTTGTTTTTTATTGTTTGTTTGGTTACTATTTGGGTTAGACTTAGAGTAGGTGTAGTCAAATAATTAAATAGCTGCATTAATAATTATGTCAGCAGCAGGTCCTCATATAGCTTTCATTCCAACTTCCCCTTCCAAAGAAATTAAAAAATATAAGAAGACCAGGCTCTATACAGTGCATGTTAGTGTGTGTGAGGGGTTGGGGTGGGAACCTCCATGGAACATCCATTCCATGACACCAGATGGACACGATCCATTATTGATATATCCCCAAACTCAGCAGGAATTCTATACCTTATTAATAATTCACATGTCTGCGATTAGGGCTGTGGCTAGTGGCTAATTTAATTACAAGACAAGTAAAAATGACCTTAAGGTCCAAATCTTTCACTTACTATTATATGGTTATTTAATAAACATTAGTTATGTGGCAATTTTGTAACAACTTTGTGGTTTTGTTGATCATCTTATACAGCAATAAATCCATAAACAAACAGTGCAACAGTAGCATCATAGCAGAGTTTACTGATGTAAAAGATACTGCGACAGTGCTGCTTTTGTAGGGGTTTGTCTTTAAAAGACTCTTGTGTTCTTCAAACCAGGCCTGCTTGTGGGGCGGTGAAAGTATAAGCTCCTGTTTTAATTGATGTCAAGACAAAGGCGTTTGCTTGGTCAGATGTTAATTTTAACTTCTGAGTCTGAGAGCACCTTTACAAATCACTACCCTAAATACACACTCACTGTTTATTCTCTCCCGGCTTTCTTCTAGATTTGTTGGTTGTGGGAGCAACGTAGTGAAGGACATTAGCAATGGGAGCTGAGGAGTGCAGAGAGGAAATTTGGGAGAGTGACTCAACCTGGAATGATAGGGCTACAGGGAGACATAAAGGTCTGAAGCTCTGGCCCAGTCCTGTCTGCACGCCTCACTGAAAGATTCATACTTTCTTTTTTTAGTGGAGCATAAATGGAATTCTGATTTTAAATGTGATAATATGAGAAAGTCTGAAAAGGAAGGCTTTTTGAAAGGAAGTGAGCTATGTGTGTGTGTGTCTAATGCAAGAGAGAGAGAGAAAGAGAGTAGATATACAGATAGAGAGGTCAGATGTGTCTGCACCTCCTCTGATCTTGCTCTTTACTCTCACCCTGTGCTCTTTAAAGACTCAACTAATCTGATCTGAGGCTGAGAAACATGAGCTCCATCATTGATTCTCTCACTTTCTCTTTCAGCCTCTCTTTGTCATTCTTTAGAGGTTGAATTGCTGAAACTGAAATAAATTATAGAAGAGGAATATAAAAATAAAAATAAACCAGAACAAAACTTACATAAATGTCTTGATTTTCAATATAAAGGTACTGACTGTACCAATTTTTGAAATGTATGGCCTTTCTCAAACTATTTAAAGAAATACCAGTTAAGGAAAAATCTGACATAACTGGCTGGCCATTAGTATTCATTTCATAAACAATTTCATGTGTTACCTAACATTGGTTACTAGACCTCACTCAGGTTTTCTTCGTTCTGCACAAAAACAAAACAAAAAAATTCCTAAAATTTAAAAGCCTGTCTTTGTTTGCAGCCACAAAGGAGGGGAAAAAAATCCATGAATCCCATCTGTTCAGATGTAATTTTATCAACTATTCAAACATTAGATTCATTATTTAAATGTGTACAATGATATTCTGGCTATTTATTCGAGACATTCTGTTGCCGAACTTTCCATTGACAGACCACATTAGATCTAAGCTGATGTTGTTTATAACTGGACTTGTTTCTGAGTATTAAATATACACTCAATATATGACCAGTCAAACAGATTAATAGGTATAATAAATAATAAATAAAACTTTGTAGTAGTGGGTTGTTTTGTGTGACTTAAACTGTAGCCTAAGGATTTAAACTGTAATTTATAAAATTTACATGCCCACTATCTATCCATCGCAGACCTCTCAGAGACAGAGAGAGAGGGAGAGAGAGACACTGCTTTAGAGTGCGGCCTTGAAGATATATATTTTTAGTTAAATTTTCTAAAAACTGATGAATTGACTGATAGATGTTTGCCACAGATTACCATTTTCCATCATGCAACCATTATGTGAAAGAGTTTTAAGTGGTGCAACGTGGGTCAACATTTAAATATGGCAGATTTATGGAGTTACAAAAAAAAAATATTATTTTATGACATTGTGACAGAATTCTAAATAACATATTCCTATTTCACTGGATTTACAGCTATTTTGTACTTTCCTTTGATCACTGAAGACATAATTTGAGTTAATATATTAAAATTTGTGCATATTTATGTGTCTGTAATTAAAAGTCTTCAAGCAATTCAAGCAATATTTTGTTTTTTTTTTACCTGACAAAACGTATAATAATAATAATAATAATAATAATAATAATTATTATTATTATTAATATGCTTAATGCTAATTTACTTCACTGTACACATTAACTCCTGTAAAACTGTTTATCATACACTTAATACACTAGATTTACATCTAATGTACTGTGGAAATTACTAAAGCTGTATAGACCTTTTGCATGTGACCAATTTTGTATGGCACAGAGGACGTTACTTACCAGATACCAAGACCCACATTAATTACCAGATACTGTACTTCAAAACCAGTCATTGAAACACTTTCAGCAAGAAAAGACATCTGCTAGCGTTATAATATCTTAAACAACACACGGACTCCTCAGTAATTGCTTCTAAGTCATTCCAAATTGCCTCTGAACCGTCTGTGTTGTGTTTCATGGATAATGCATGCTACAAAGCTAACTAGCTTCTAACACAAGGCTGCACACCAAATCCCTCTCTAACCCCTGATCAAGGGCACTACTTGGTGGCTGGAACAAGCGACTGTACACCCTACATAGTCCGCTAGCTTTCCATTTAGTGCTATTTGGGATTGAACCCCAAAACATTCGATGAGCTATTACCAACAACAGCAAAAGTTGGTTTTTATTTTTTGACAGGAGGGTCAACTGTTCTGGAATAGTTCTTGCCACAACAGTATTGTTAAATGAATTTGCAAAACCTATCAAGGACCATGATGAAACTGGCTGTGATGAAGACCATCCCAGGAAAGCAAGACCAAAACTTACCTCTGCTGCAGAGGAGAAGTTCATTTAGAGTCACCATCCTCAAAAATTACTTATTAACAGCAACTCGGATTGGAGCCGTTATGAAGGCTTTACAGAGTATAAGTAGCAGATACATCTCTATCAACTGTTCATAGGAGATAATGGCATATTCTGGATGCCTTCAGGATTGTTCTACAATGTAGAAAGAAACAAAAATCAGGAAAACCATGGAATTAAAAGGTGTGTCAAAGATCTGTCTTTTGTCTACTTTCTTTGCACTACTGACTTTGTCTATTGTATTGTCTTTTGTCATAACAGTAAAATACAATTCAATTGAACTGAATTAAATTAATTCCTTACTTTCACTGACATGGTAACATTTTGTCAGTATTAATTAGAATAAAGCTATACTTTATTATTATGATGAAACTGAACTACGCTATATTGAACTTAATCTGCGATGCTTAGTTTGATGAAATACAGGCTCTGAAATCTTAATTTGCAAAATAATTCTCCCAAAGCTCAATAATTGTGCATCTTTCAAATATTCATGGCTCATTAATGATTGTACTCGGCCAAATGTTTTGTGCTGTTAAGCTGTGGCATTGGATGAGACTCTCAGTAATCAGACCCAGACCAAGGCCACGTTCATGTGGTTTCAAGACTAAGACCACAAGACTCCAGCTTGGCTCTTTATGCACTAATTTTCCTTTTTCCACTTTGTACCCTGCATTTTGAGTATATAAATCTATTTGTTACTAACCTGATCAACGTCTACAGACAAGCATGTTGGACAAATAGTAAGAACATAGATGTAGCCACAATTTTTATTTCCACAGTTCAACTATTTGCACAGATCTATATTCCTTATTTAAAATCCTCCTTGAATTAATGCCTCAGCTGGTATCATTTGTTGCCCTTAGACAAATAGCATAGGCAGTAAACCTACACATTGGGTAGTAGTGTAAAAGAAAGAGACAACATTATTGAGAGGTAAATAATAAATGACATCCATTAATAATAATTTAAAAAAACATATGGAATAACGAGGAAGAGGGAAAAGAAGAAAAGAGAGAAGATGAGAGGAAAAGAGGGCGCTGAAGGGAAAATATCAGACTGCATTTTCCAAAGTACCTCTTAAGCAAACATGCAATGTCTGAGCAAAACCAGCTGTGTGAACGAACACTGGCATCAGAGATGAAAATGAAATGCGTGTTAATAGAAATAATAACTGCTGAGGCCCACAGTAAAGACTCAAAGTTTAAGAGGCCCAACAAGCTGAAGCCCAGACAGGACATCTCATCATCCCTCACATGGCTTGATTGTGTAGATAACTGATTTGGGACATGCATGCAAACCCATGGGTCTGGATGTAGTTGTGGGAGAGGTGTTGCACGTCACAATGCGGGCACCAGGTTTGACTAAAAAGCCTGTTTAACTTGATTATATTTTGCTGACTGAATCTCTTAATGTTCAAGGGTTATAATTTACTCTCTTTCTTCTTCTAAAGCCTCTTCGTCTTTTCCTATGTCATTCATGTCATACCCACATATACATAAATATACACAAAAAACTCTGGTTCTCATCTTGTCATGTTATATGGGTCTTACTGTGTTCAAAGTTAGACAGCCTCTTGCTCTCATTGGCCTCTGAGGATTTAGCCAGAGCTCCTAGTGATATATGGAGGTGGTAAACAGTAACAGATTTTGTGTATAAAAGACAAACAGACTAGGAAAAAAAGTTCGCCTACATGTAACAACTTTTGTTGATGTTGAATGAAGAGATGATAAAATGTTCCAATATGAAAGTGGGAAGTTCTTAGGATGCATTGGCTTCCTCTTATCCCCTAAGGTGTCTCTTTGGCATTAGTGGCAGAATGCCAAGTGCTTTACACTCGTCTGATTTATGAGAATAGAGTTAAAAGAGAGAAGACCTGTTCATAAATCAACTTCATCACAATAACTATGCCATAATAAAACACTCCCTCCTTTCTCTCCCCAAGTGGACACAGAGAGAAAGAAAAAAATGAGAGAGCATGAAGATGACAAGAAAAGGGAGAAGTGTGAGAACAAACAGGCAAGGGCGGTCTTATAATACTCAAGATATTAGTCATGCCAATAGTGGTGCGGATGTTACATTTTTCTGAACTACTGACCTACAAAAAAGATCCTGTCTAGGACAGTTCAATAATATTAGCTGTACCACAGCACTGTACTGGAAATCACTGAATGGCCAGAGGGTGATAATTCATTTTAGATAACTGCACAGCGCTGACACTTGTATGAGTTGTGAGTCAAAGCATAGTTCATATTAAAGCTCTTGTTTGCTGGGATTTCAGATACTCACTCACTCACTCACTCACTCACTCATCATCTATTCCTGTTAATCCTGTATACAGGGTCGCGGGGGGCCTGGAGCCGATCCCAAGAAATTTAGGGCACGACGCAGCATACATCCTGAACAGGGTTCCAATCACTTGCAGGGCACATATACACACACACACACACACACACGCTAGATGCTTTCCACATCTGTATAGGGAATAAGTGTGCAATGGGCTTGACTTGTGAACATTAGATCTCACTTTATCAATCTTTAAATAAATTTGGTTAATTGTATAAACAGTTGCAAAATTTCCATAATTTATACACTTTAAGGCATATTCCAGACACAGCTCATTTGCATGTAGTGAAACCTACAAAACAAAAAAGGTCAAGCTTAGAGAGGGCAGGAAATGCAAAATGACAACTTAATGGTGAAAGAAAAGGTAGAAAGGCAGATGTAGAAGTTATTCTATGCTGATAAAATTCACTTGTATCTCACTAACAGACAAAATAGTGAATTACGTCTTAATTAAGTGAGGGGGAAAATAAAAAAAGATAGACATTGTCTTTTGTACATTGAACATGCACAACAAGCAAACAGAGGAAATGGAGCCGATTTGAAAGCCAGGCTTTTTTTCCCAAGAAAAAAAAAAGATATCCTTTTCCTTATAAGCATGGCATGCATCAAATCTTTCTGCTGAGGCATTTGTTTACAGAATGTGATAATATGCAGACAGTCTATCCTTTGTTTCTATGAGGTTGTATCTTTTGCAAAAATAATAATAAAATTTTTGTTGTGTTAATGTATGGTTTGGTGTTGATTTCTTTGTTTTTCATATTCAATTATGAAATTCAGTGGTAAGTTAGTGAACTGACTTACTGCAGTAACATTTGACTCAAACATTTGTCCTTGAACGCAGAGCACGTCTATGAATCATTTTGGACAAGGGCATCTGCTAAAAGCTGTAAATGCAACTAAAGTAAGAAATTCAAAATTAACAGTACAATCCATACAAAAAGTACAAGTAATCCATACAGAATCTACAATATGGAAATGTTGATATTATCATTATTGGCTTATATAATTAATCAGTCTTTTCCTACATGCTCAGGAGCAAGAGAAGGATATACATTTTTGCCCCAAATTACAAGATTTTCAACCATTGACCTATTCATCCATCAATCCATTGTCTTTACCGATTATGTAGAGTCATGAGAGAATGTCCTATCCAAGGTAACTAAGGGCACAAGGCTAGGAACACCTTGGATGGGGTTCCAAACCACCACTGAGCACAAACACAAAGTCAAACACCAAATCATTCACTACAGACACACTTGGACATGCTTACACCAGAGATCTTTGGACTATCAGACTACCCAATGGAAAAACCCCAGTATGGTTACAACATGCAAACTCACAATACGCATGACCAGAGGTGATTTTTAACCTCCAACTCTTGATGTGTGAGGCGACCATGGACATTTTCACATTTCCCTGGGATGGTTTCTGAGAAAACTTGTCATTTTGATCAGTGAGAACAAAATCATTCCACACCCTGCACACGTGCCTCTGCTAGAAAAGGCAGTCTCGAGTATGGCACAGCATACTCATACAGCACAGATCGAGTCAGATTTGTAGGTCAATCGTATCTGAACATGGAAGTAGATGCGATGCCATCATTGTCGCCTGTCTCCGCCGAAATACCTGTGTGTGCGTAGCATGTGCCAATCTCATTCTCTGATCAACAGAGCAATAGCTGATGAAGTAAGAAGGCATGCAAGAGTGTTGCTTTTGACATTCCCTTCCCAAAAATATAAAAATAGCCAACCAAGTAGTTGTATACTGCCACCTGCTGTATTGGAGGGTGAAAATTCATGTACCTGATTACAGAGAAAAAAATTTATATGAACCCTTGCCAGTGGGGAAGTGGGAAAGGGGAAGCAATTGTTCCTGGGCAAGTTATGAATCAATTGTGCTAGTGTGAGAGTGCCCCATGTACTGTATATGGTGCAAGTTATAATGATATAGCATATCACAACTTCCCTGAACATTTTGTCACTGTAGACCAGAATAATAGTAATGGAATTAATTTCAAATAATAATGTCAACTGAGCTGGAGAGATTTTTATTTTTTATTTTATATATATTTCACAGTCATGCATTTTCATAGATTGCGCTCAGTATATTAGCTGATCAATAAATACTCTCTTTCTGAAGCTCAGAGTAGCAGGTCATGATGTAAGCATTTCTGTGGCTGCTGAAATATCACTATTGGAATCACCATCATGTGGAGTTGATTAGAATTGTGTACTTACTCACAAGCGTGCACTTCTTAGCCCTCATCTGGATCCGAGCAGAACTTGGGCCCAGAATTCATCCTTAATACAACTCCCTAAAGCTTGCATGAGCACAAACACACAGAGACACACACACACACACACACACAAACATGGACCCTAGGGCCACTTGATTGACAGGTTGGGGTTGTGCAGTTGGATTAAGCTAGACAAGGAGGGGGGGCGTAAGTGGGGAAAAGGGGATTAGGGGCGGTGAGCTTCATTAACCTGAATGTTTACACAAGCTGATCCCTGGCAATGAGAGCTTTTCCTTCCCACAATTGTCCCCCATCAGCCCCCACCAGTCTGGACATTTACAATCTCTACACTTTGACTTGAAGTAGAAAGAAGAAAATAAAACTGAGGAACATGACTACATTTCTGTGGCAGATTTATTAGCAGTGCATATGTTTAAGAATATGCTGTGGCCTATCTCTGTTATAAACATTTAGTTAATTTTATTTATTTTCATATAATGTAATAACAGCAATAAATTATATCATGGACATCAAGGGTGACACAATTCCTTTATTACCCCTGCTTACCAAAGTCCTCTCTTAGGATGTAACAATGGAAAAAATGTTAGAAGTCCATAGCCATCAATCCCTCTCAGACCTCAAATACTTTTCCTCTAATTCATTTTGATGAAACGATGTGTGGACCCATCATCATTCCTGAGCCTTAAAGACAATATCTGGAACCTATTTTAAGTTGTTGTTATCACCAAGACTGACAGTAGGTGTGGGTTCTCTCTCACTAGATATCTTTAGACTTCTAGGCCGGTTGAGGATAGAGTAGCTTCCCGAAGCGCTGCTATCATCTCTCGAGTGGCTGCTTTGTTTAGTCACTGCAGGGCAGCAGCTTTCTTACTGCACTCAAGTGGAAAAGTAAATTAGTCTTCTCTCCCTGGTTGAAGGGACGTGTGAATGGAGTGTGTCGACAGGCTGGGTGTTGGACGACTTTGGGTGGGCTGCAGTGGCCGATTTGCTGTCTCTTCAGCCAAAGCGGACACTCTCCCTCCCTCTCGATGATGTGCAGACGACCATCAGGGCTTAAAGAAAGGCTCACACTGAGACATGAAGAGAGTAAGGCTTGTAAAGAGGCAATCTTTTCAGGGAATCTAGTCCCTGGTTTGGCTCAGTTCCAGGGGAAACTGTGCATAACATTGTTTAAAATATGATGATGCTCATTTTTCAGTCCTGATAAAATTCAACCTATGAGGACTTGTCTGAAAATCCCACAAAATAAATCATTAATAATAACGTCCTGCAGGGTGCCCAAACCACCACCATCTTCACATATCCCCATCCACACGGAATGTGGAATTCCAGACAGGAAAGGAAAGCAAGAGAGATGAAAAAAGGGAGGTGAGAGGAGAGAAGAGGACTGGTTCAGGAGACATCTGGTGCTGATTTGGCTGGGGTGTTATGGACATGCTCGGCCCACGATTGTTTTGACTTAGATACCAGGGGAAGTTGCTGTTATTTATTTTTGAATAGCATGCAGGGCTATTAATTGACAAATACAAGAATGGATTCTGAACAGCAGGCAGCAGAAACAGAGACTGAGGACATTGGATAACAACTTTAAGATCTCTTTCTGGACGCTGTGGATGGATATGAAAAGAGAAGAGAACTCATAAAAGTAGTTAGTAAATGAACTTTTGCCTTTTGTGTGGCATATTGTCTATTCATGGGTTATCATTATTTTGTAAAGATTATCACAATCTCGAGAACCTTTAGCTTTAACAAAGGGTTACAACATGGCCAGCACACACTCTCTCTCTCTCACACACACACACACACACACACACACACACACACACACACACACACACACACACACACGCATAGACTTCCTGCTAGTTTAAGAGTTTATGTAAAATGTGTATTTAATGTTATGGCAAGTTTAGGACATTTCAGTTTTATACATTTTATTTAAAACATTAATGCAATAAACTACTGAAAAATATATATTTAAGCTGTATCACACTTGAGGTCGTGCTGTTGTGGTGAATATCAGCATGGCTGTGATGCGGTTGTAGGCACGAGTGTGCAGCACAATTATTGAAGTGTATCCTGTGTGTGTGTGTGTGTGTGTGTGTGTGTGTGTGTGCACAAATAGCTCAGATTTCCTCGTGATGAACTCTAATAAGAAGACTTTTGTCAAACCTATGCAGAGTTTCAGGTTGGGAAAATCCTTTCTGGTGTTTCTGTAAAAAGGCAAAGAGGCTCGGGATCAGAGGAGGGTAAAATCCTGACCGGCGCGGAGTTCAGAGGGGCAGCAGGTGATGAAGTGCAGGTGTAGAGAGAGGTAAAGATGGAAGGAAAAGGGAGATTGATGTGTGTGGGCTGGAGTAATAAGTTTAAAGTGGCAGGAGGAGCCCATTACCCATTAGTCTGGATGAGGAACGCTCTGTCAGGACGGCTGAAAGGGAATTGGAAATGAACGTCACTTTTCCTTCTCCGTTCTCTGAAAAGCGAATGTGTTATGACATCTCATCTCGCCCGGCTCCGATCGGGAGATTCAGCTTCCCAGACCGTTTTTAATTTGCTAAGAGATGCTAAAAACAGATGAGCAGTTTCCTCCACTTCCTCCTGAGAGAGAGAGAGAGAGAGAGAGAGAGAGAGAGATTGGGAAAGTAAAGAGAAGGGATGGATGAAGCTGGGAGAGGATGGAGGAGGAGGAGGAGGAGGAGGAGTGTAGGAGCCTCTCTGGCTAATTATAGCTGATTGCCACTTGAGCATCTTCACTGAGTGACGCTGAAGGAGCAGCAGGACCCTGCCACAGACCTGTGGGCGAGAGAGAGAGAGAGAGAGAGAGAGAGAGAGAGAAAGAGCAATACTGGAGGTGTGATAGGAGAGTGAGAGAAAATTTATAACTGACAGAGAGACAGACAGGTTGACTAACATACAGAGAGTCATAATGAGATTGGGAGAGTGAGACAGAGAGAAAGAAAGAAGGAGAGTGATTTTAGATTTACAATAGAATATAGAGACAGAGTGACAAACATGGTGAGGACAGGCAGCTGACAAGAATAGTGAGAGTGAGACAGAATTCAGATTTGTAAAAGAGGGAAAGACAGACAGTTTGGTTTATAATTGAGAGAGAGAGAGAGTTTGACTTAGAAAGGGAGAGTAATATAGAGTCGGACAGAGAGTGAGATAAATAGTTAGACAAAGAGTGAGATAGAGAGTTATACAGAGAGTGAGACAGAGAATTAGAGAGAGAGAGAGAGAGAGAGAGACAGATAGTTAGACAGAGAGTAAAGAAGAGACAGTCAGAGATATTTTAAATTTTTGGTAAGAGCACAAATTTTGTCTTCTAACAGTACTGATGTCACAGAATTTCATTTCAGTACAGTGGAAATCCTGTGTGCGTTTGTGTATGTACGTGTGTGTGTGTGTATGTGTGTGTGCGTGTGTGTGTGTAATGAGGGATATTGCTTGCTGCCGTCTGTCACCTAATTAGAGTGACAAGGCCGTGAGGCAGGCGAGCGCCAGTCGATGAGGAGGAGCGCAGTGGAACACGATAAACACAGAGAGACAGCGAGAGAACACGACCTGCTAGAGTCTGGTCATCACACTCTCACACACACTCACACACACACACACACACACACACACACACACACACACACACACACACACACACACAC
>JAOVVB010000016.1:8985948-9004061 GCA_028570985.1 Heterobranchus longifilis
TTCTTCATTTAGTTTGATTGCTTTTAAATTCCCAGATGAATAGACCGGTAATATGCTATATCGCACTGATGCGCTTCTCTATGCTCAACGTAATGTTGCAAATTTATTGACAGCTTTTAAAAATATTTACCGCAGCACTTCCTTTTCTCAACAGGCGCCCAGCCTGTAATCCTTCTGCCCCTTTATTAGATCATTTGTCAAACCTCAGACCTTTTTTTCTCCTTCTTTCTCCTTCTTTTGCCTCCTCCCTTCTCATTCTCTTTTCTGAGTGTTGTGCAATGGGCCTTGGTGATTTAACTCCTTCCCTCCCCCTCTTTTCCTTCTTAAAACAGAATTTACAGCTGATTAGCCTATGCAGTAAAGACTGAGCTGGTCCCAAAAGGAACGCACCAAAAACATTTATGCAAGGCCAGACGCTCAGGCCTTTATGAGAAACATGTGCTGGAGAAGAGAGAAGAAAAAAACAGAGAAAATAACTCGGTGAAACAGCAATTTAGAAGTGCTCTGGAAATAGTATTAAAATTAGAGAAACAGAGATTTGATTTCATTTGCACAGAGTAAACAAGAGAGAGGGAGAACACAAGAGACTGCTGCTTTCAGCTCATCTTGACTTCCATGTGTTTGATGGTACATCATAGATGCCCCCATGTTTGTCTTTTGTTAGAAATAAGCCTGTTATTGATATAATTTGCTTTCTCGAAACAGTGTATCGGTTCAATAAGCTGTTACCCATGTCTGCATGTCAATTGATCGTAAACTAATTCTTGTATATGCAGTATGGTTTATTTAAATGTTAAAATGTATAAAACGTTTTTATATCTTTTCTATTAATGCTCAGGACAACCATGTTGATTTGTAAATTTAGAGATGAAGACCATCCGAGTTCACAAGCAGGGGCTTTCCTAGTCGGTGGTTAGAACGAGGTACCTAGTCAAACAGAGCATTAGGATCCAGCATCACCAGCGGCTCTTTAGAACATATATGTCTATGCTCCCCTCACTTTTTTTTTTCCTTCCACAAAAGTAAGCTCTGTTCTATCATATGACATCTACCCACCCAAAAATGTGGTGTTCTAGTCGACAGTTCAACACTTCAACATACTGTAAATGATGGCAATCACTGCATCTTTTCACTGACCTGCTGCTCATGAGCTCACTTAAAGAGAAGCACCAACTGTCCTCCTCCACAGCCACAAACTCAGAAATGCCAGAATCTGTTTTGATTGACAGGGGAAAGAGTAATACCATCCCTACCATCCAGACTGTATGGCTAATTCTGCTTTCCTGGGCTCTTAGTCATAGATGGCTCTGGCATTGTCAGGATTTAAAGTTGTGATCTTCTGATGATACGCCGAACTCTTTACTGTTGCACCACTCAGAAGCCACACACTACTAAATGTGGAACAGCACAGAACTAAAACTCATTGATATGCAACGGCATGCACCCGGAGGCAGCAGAGGTATGTTATTTATTAGACCTCTAAAAGACTAGGTCTGGCATGGGCTACTGTGTGGCAGTGCTTGTGTGCATGACCATGCAGCTTACAGAAACATGCACACACACATAGACACTAGCCACAGGTATGTCCCCAACTTGGTGGGTAACTCCTGCCCCTGCCAGAGAGCTGTCAGATACGTTGTTCTCCTCCTTCAGCTTAACGAAAGTCGACCAGGCCTAAGCAGCCAGCAGCTAGAAGGGGTGTGTGTTGGGTTAGTTCCACTCGTGCACATGTGGAGGTTTGGGTTTTCCCCCTGTCTCTCGGGCTTCAGGCTTCCCTCGTTAGGCCCATGAATGCTGCCAATTACTCTCAAGCAGTGGAAAACATCTTCGGGAGTTCTGTTACCAAAAAGTGATGTCAGGTTGGGCCCAGGAATGAGGCATAATCAAGGCAAATAGGACAAATTGCATTATCACTGAGTGGGATCATGTGTGATAGCACACTGTGGGTGGGTGCTTTTGATATCGTATTGAAATGATTGGTGTTTTAAGAGAATTTTTAACTTATTAATGTAACATACAGAAAACAAATACATTATTCAGAATCAACAAATAATGTATTCTAAACAAAACAAATACAGACAAATAGAAAGTGCTGTTGATTTGTTTGTTTACTTATTTAAATTGATGAAATTTCACATGGTAACTATTTAACATGATTGTACATTGGACACCATGGGATGCAATAAATAAATAAATAAACAAACAAACAAACAAATAAAAAAATACAAGTGGAAGGGTTTTATTTTAAATCTCTCATGAATGAATGGATAAATATGAAGCACATTAATATGCATTTACATTCCTCTTGAGCGATTACTGAAGTAGACTCTCACTCATGCACTTCATCATTCTCTATACCACTTATCCTGGACAGAGTTGCAGGAGGTCTGGAGCGTATCCCAGGAGACTTGAGGCACTAGGTGGGGCACACCCTGGATGGAGCGCCAATCCATAGAAGGGCGCTCAAGCACACACATTCACATGCTTGTTCACACACACTGGGCAATTTGGAAATGTTAATTAGAATAATCTATTGGACTGTGGGAGGAAAATGGAGGGGAACCCAACAAGCACAGGGAAAACATGCAAACTCTATGTGAGGTAGAGGTGGGAAATGAACCCTCAAACCTGGAGGTGTGAGGCCACGGTGCTAACCACTATGCCACAAAGCTTGGGCAGGCTCACTGAGCTTTAAATAAGACTACAAATTTTTCTTTATGTTGGGAAAATAAACCAACTCGGTCCCTAGAACATGCGGTGAACAGGTAAAAATAAGAATAATATTTGTATAAGTGAGATAAAAAAAATAATAAAATGGATTGATGTAGCTGAGATTACCAGAGACAAAATTCAAAGACCAGACTAGCTGGCATTTCTTCATCTGGGTTTTCTTAATGTTTTCCAGGGGTAGGGTTCACATTGAATAAAAAACAAAAACATACAAACAAATACAAACAAACAAAAAGTCTGAAGAAAGACTCTTTTTAGCACATGCCTATTTTGTGTTTAAAAACAAATAAAGGTACAGATATTTTGAATAACAAAAAGACAGACATAAAGATACAGAGATAGTGGCATTGTGTTAGATCCCTAGAATAAAGAAACTACATTACCCAGACTACACTAGGTTTAGATATTTTTGGTGATAACGTTTTAGTGGTGGCAATGAGGAATCAATAATAAAATGATGAGGAAATGATAAATCGGGCGTCGATCTGGCAACCCGACCCCTTAAATAAGTGCTAGAGAAATAACTGATATATCCACAGGGTGGGTGCCCGTCGCGCGATGTGCCAAATGGCACGTGGACGGACCAAAATACCAATTAATAAATAAATAAATATGATGACTAGCCTAAAGGTCCTTTACTTCTCCCTTTGTATCCTTGATAAAATCTATAAAAGTACTTAATTAATAATTATAATAATATGGGCTTTAGTTCTTGTCACATATAGTCTTCTATCATAACAGAAATTTATATACTTAAATATTACGTTACTGTGACTAATTTATATGATCATGGTTAAGCTTATTATAAGGATACTTTATAAAACCCTAATAATAACTGGCCCATAGTGCACTAATGGTGTTGGTTTGCTTTCCAGAGAGAGTCATTTTAGTGAGCTTCAGTCACTGCAGTGTTATGACCCTTATCAAATTTGTAATGACTTGTCTAGAAACATTTCAAGTGGAGAGATTTACCACTACAGCTGATAAACAAGGCGCAAAAAGCCTCCCATTTCTGAACTGTCTCACATTCTTTTCCCACTGCGGATATTTTGGTGGACTACCTTTTGAAATTTAATCAAGACATGCCTTCTTTTCTCCAGTTGAATTATTATTATTTTAACCTCGAAAGTACTGTGTGATCTTTATACCATACCAGCCTGCCAAAATGTCCCTAGTATGCTTTGTTTCCTCCTTTGAACAGTAAAAGCAGAAAGAAGAAAAGTTGCATTCCTTAGGTTTCTAGAATTTTGGCTGCCTTTAAATGGGTGGAGACTCTTTTGGTGAGGAGGAGCCCGTGCTGAAGAGGCAGTAAGATCCCTGCTCAAACTAAGATGCGGAATGCATTTGTCTTACTGCAACATCAAGCATGATGACTGCAGCTAATGACCGCCCCAGGGTCAGAGGCCGGATTCTGACCGCATGAAAATAACCTTGTGTGTTCATATTCTTCTCAAGATGTGGCTGATGGATAAAATAAACAATCCAAGACCTTTAATTCTGGGGTGAGAAAACATCCAAGTTCTACAGATCAACAATGCATTGCTGCCAAGACACTCAAAGTATTATGCGAACGAATCTAACAGCATGCCACATGATCTAATGAGCAAAACATTTACAGCCATCATACTTCTATATAATCAAATAACTCCCATTACATGCATTACTCAAACTACCGTAGATATTCAGGAAACTCTATCATTAATACTTAATGGCCTGAATGTTATTCATGCACATCAATCATCTGGCCATCCTCTTCCATAAAGTCCTCTGTGTACGTCAATGTTAAACCAATCACCGTCTCCGTGTGGCTCAGGAAATTGATTTTTATTAGCACTCAAGAAAACTTTTATCTCTCTCATCCAAGGAACTGTAGCAGTGACCTGTCACTGACCATTTCTCTTCATATATATTGTCGATGGTGAGAGAAAAATCGACTTGCAATGATTCTCGGAAGGCATATCCAGTGCTCTGGTTAAGACCTGCAATATGCTATTATGTGATATAGCTGGTTATAGCACCCCAATGTTGTAATACTCAAATAGTGCTGAGTAATTGTCTATAACAGCAGCTCTGACAGTAGAGTTAACAGTAAGGCAATTCACAGGATGGTACTTATTCATAGTTGTACCACATTTTTACAGGTGCTTGTGTTTTGAGGACATGTACTGTATTCTAAGCCTAATAAAAAACTGATTTAAATGTGATTTTATGAGCAAAGAAATTTGGATCATTGTTGATGCACTCTTACTTGGTATTACTTACAGTACTTTTTACTTGATACTAAATATAAAAGACTTAAGCAGTGTAACCTGAAGAACAAACAAAACTATAAAGAAATAAACATTAAACATTAAATACACACACACACACACACACACACACACACACACACACACACACACACACACACACAGACACAGATGAAATAAAATTGAAGGAGCTATCCAGCTGCAAAATTTTTAGAAATTGCAGAGGATAAATAATTCTCTGACATAGGATCAGCAAGTAATTATTTGCCTTATAAAAGATTTTATGTAAAAATTACCAGTTTACATTTACTCTTTTGGGGTACAGCGTACAGGGTTGAAGGGAGCGTCTAGGGAACTCGGGAGACTAGGTCAGGTACAACTTGGATGTGGTGCCAATCCGTTGCAGCCACATTCACACTTTGTGAAATGTGATAGAAAACCAGAGTACCTAGAGAACACCCACCAAGTATGGAGAAACCACTCCAAATCCATGAACACAGACTCACAGCTGGATCTGAACCTTCAAGCCCGGTGTAGGTGCAAAGCCACAGTGCTAACCACTATGCCGCTGTGCTCCCAGTTCTCCCAGATTAAAAGAATGCTTCAAGAATATGAATACAGGAAATGTGTAACTATTAATCAAGCAAAGTGGCTAGTATACCACCTTATTTATTAATGTGTCATAATCATCCAAGGCCTAATGAGCCCCTTGAACAAGTATAATTATAAATCATTCATTTTTTTATTTTTTTTTTACCACTGACTAGGTTTGCTTCCTCTCAGCTCCACAGTCACCAGTTTTATCCTGTTTCACATGCTCTCCCAGTGATTTTGGGATTTTCCCTACAGGCTCCAATTTTGACCCACCTCCTTAAACATGCCAGTTGGCAGATTGGGTACTCTAAACTGTCCTTCTGTGTGAATGAGTTTATAAAAATGTGTGTGTATGTGTGTGGTGCCCAGTGTTGAATGGGTGTCCCATCCAGGATGTGTTCCTGGCTTACACACTGGGCTTCAGATCCACTGTGATCCTGGCCAGAATAAAGCAGTCACTCATTAGCTGTATGGCATATGGCTAGTAGCACTGATGTTGGGCACACTCAGATAAAGCACATTCTGTTCCTACAAATAAACAATACCCATTATAGTGCTTTCTAAGCTACAGTGGCTAATCAGTAATTATATACGTTACATCTACCATACTGGTGACCTTTGACTTTAATATAAAATTACCTGAATGGATTCCGGTCCACAAGTGACAAGAGACCATTAAAGGACCACCACTGGCCAGATTATTTGGGTGATGGATCATTCTAACTACAGAGCTGGCACTGACTTGGTAGTGTGTGGTACTGCAATGACTATATAAAACAAAGCATGGTTTTTGGTATAGAGCCTTTAAAACACTGTTAGAGTTTTCCATGTGCTAGGTGATGTATTTCCATGTAGCCTTTCATAAGTGAATGGTTTAATTGAACCAAGTAAAAACACATCATAGTACAACTATAGCGCTGGTTACACAACAATTAGTTCTGACCGAGTAATCTGCCTGGATGAGAGGCATTTAAAAAAACAAACAAATTATTTATATATATATATATATATATATATATAATAGTAAAAGCACTCAGGAGTTTATCTATATGTGTCACAAGTGTTCTAACCATCATCACTTACACTAATTCTCAGTTGCCCGATGGAAAAAGTAGGTCTGTATGGTCTGCAGTACAGAGGGGAGAGCAGCTGTTTGCCAAAGCCCACATTCAGAACCAGTCATGGAAGCACTTTCAACAAGAAAACACATCTGATAACGTTATGTCATCTTAAACAACACTGTGTCTCCTTGGTAATTTCTTTTAAGTCGTTACAAATTGCATCTGAACCATCCATGCTGTTTTGTTTTACGAGCATCAAAGCTAATAGCTTCAAACACAAGGCTGAATCTCCAACCTCTCTTTAACCCCTTGATCACCAGGACTACCTGGTGTGTGGAATAAGGGATTGTACACCCTACCTCACTGGCTCTCCAGTTAATACTATTAAATGGACTTCAACCCCAAACCCCGGACGTTATCTGATATTCTAAAGAAGAAAAGAAGAATATGTGATAATATAAAGTTATTCTCATTTGTACCTCAGGACTGTCCACCACCCAGATGGTTTATTTTCTTATTTTTTGGCAACATTGTACTAAATTTAAAACTAATTTAAAGCTACTTAAACAAATTTAAAACTACTTTTGCGCATTGTTAATTACACGGACTGTTGGTCACTAACCATCACGGTTAGTTAGTTCCATCAGGTGTGGAAGGGTACTGTTGCATAAAAGCAATATCATATTTAAGGATGTGATGTATTCAATTTCAGCACAGCTTTGATGAGAAGATATCACAGCCATGCTGATATTCAGCACAACAGTACATCCTCTCCTGTGATATTATAAGCATTTCTGCTGCTATGCATATTATGATGGAGCAGGCCCACCAAATTAATTCATAATCTGTCTTTTAAATTATAATCGTCTTGTAGATTGTAATTTATTGAAATATGTAAAAAATAAATACATAAAAAAAGATACTGAATAGAGCAAGAAACACAATGGATGCTGTTGACAAAATGTACTAATAATATCAAATTATCATTAGCCTAAAATGTTCCGTAATGCAACTATGTCTCTTACAAAAAAAGAAACAAAAAAACACATAAATAGTAAAATCCCCAGTGTTAATTTAACAAATTTAACAAATTTTAATTGAACCTATATAAACAGTGCAGTGTTAATTCAAAACTGGAAATTTTTTTGTGTAGGCAAGAAATTTTTTTAGTGTTTTTTTTTTTTACCTGCAACTGATATTTCAGTTTTGTCTTTGTAATTTTTAAAAACTATATTGATGTTCTCCTCAATTCATTATTATGTCATCTTTTGTGTAGATTTGTCACCTTTGTATCATCTTTTTATCATAATTTATCACATTTTATCAAAATATGCAAAGGTTCAAGGGGGTAAATATTTATGCAACCAAGTTATGCACGTATTAATGGCACCATTTACATCAGACTGTGTGTAATACGATCTGTTACGTGAAATGAGTTTGACACCATAGACAATATTTGTCAAAGACCGCAAATACACGTTTAAAAACCGTCTATATGCTTATTTAAGGTAACAATTTAGCGCCATCTAGTGTTTCATATAATATCAACGTAAACGTGTTTTCATTTCTAATGATCACAGGGGGCGCTACTCAACAGCGCAAACACACAATCATAAGCCAGCCGAGTTGTCTTTTTCGGGGTTTCTTTGGTTGTTTATATGCTAACATCATCTAAGGTATCTAGGTTAGGAGTTGTTAGCTCTGGGAACTCTCTGATTTTGTGTATAAAACGTTGGGCTCTGTGAGTGAAGATGGGATGTGACGGAGGAACCATTCCTAAAAGACACGAACTGGTGAAAGGACCGAAGAAGGTGGAAAAGGTAAGAGCTAGTAAGCCGATATAGACGCGCGTGCGTTTAAGCTAGCTAGCTAGCTAGGTAGGGAGCTAGCTAGCTAGCTAGGTAGGGAGCTAGCTAGCTAGCTAGGTAGGGAGCTACCTAGCTGGCTAACGTTCAAGGGTTTTAGACCATCCAGTCGAATCTTTTTTAATAATAATTTGAATATAATATCAATGATAATACTTTTAAACATTTAGAATCATCCAAATATAACAGTGTATTGTCTGTAATAATTAAACAAGTTTGAGTAACTTTCTATCTGGGGTTTCGCATTCAGACTAAAGCAGCAAGCAAGTCGTTCTTGGACAACCAGAAATGCTCTGTTTGAAACATCACAACTAATAAATTTCTTTTCTATTTTTTCCCCTGTTTTATTTGATTAATTATAAACGGTCGGTCACTGACTATTGACTTATTTATTAATCATATTTATTACAAGTATATACAAATATTCGCCTCTTAATTGTGCTGTAGTCTTTTTGTTGGATTTGTATTTATTTATATTATTATTATTATTAGTTTATACAAGTAACTTTAAGGAAATTATATATGAAATGATTAAAATTCCGTGTAGCCTTAACAAAAGCAAAATGAAGCTGTCAGGAAGGGGGGAAAAAAATCCGTTTTGGAATTACTTCCGGTGCAGAATATTTGTTTGTTATTGGTTAAGCTTCCTGTCAGTCATTTTATTGACTCTATTCCTATTAACCTCCGTAGATCCTGGGGGGCGGAGCTTCATGAACGTGGGCTAAATTATTTGAATGTCGATCATACTGTTTACATAGTTTGCAAACGCTGGCAGGGAAATGGTGTTGTGTTTTTACAATTTTATGGTTTTAATGTCATATTCAGGGATTTTGTTTGGGAACATGTTTAAAATTTTATTTTATAAAATTAAATTATAAAATTTAATTTAAAAAATGTAATTATAAAATAACACACTGTCGAGTATTTTCATCAGGTAAGCACAGGAAATTATGTTGCTGTTCCTAGGATGTTGTTGCTGAAACTTCCAAAATACACTATATTGCCAAAAGTATTCACTCGTCTGCCTTCACATGTATATAAACTTGAGTAATATCCAATTATTGATCCATAGGGTTTAACATGATGTTGGCCCACCCTTTTCAGCTCTAACAGCTTTAACTTTTCTGGGAAGACTTTCCACACGGTTTAGGAGTGTGTTTATGGGAATTCTTCCAGAAGCGCATTTGAGAGGTCAGACACTGATGTTGGATGAGAAGGCCTAGCTTGCAGTCTCTGCTCTAATTCATCCCAAAGGTGCTCTATTGGCTTGAGGTCAGGCCACTCAAGTTCTTCCACACTAAACTCCCTCATCCATGTCTTTATGCACCTTGCTTTGTGCACTGGTGCTCAATCATGTTGGAATAGGAAGTGGCCAACCCCAAACTGTTCCCACAACGTTGAGAGCATGAAATCTCCCAAAATCTCTTGGTATGCTGATGCATTAAGAGTTCCTTTCGTTGTAAGTAAGGGGCCGAGCCAGGGCTGAGCGAAACTCCTGAAAAACAACCCCATATCATAACATCCATCCACCAAATATTTCACTTGGCACAATGCAGTCAGACAAGTACCGTTCTCCTGGCAACTGCCAAACCCAGACTTGTTGATCAGACAGAGAAGCGTGATTCGTCACTCCAGAGTCTTCACTCTCTAGAGTCCAGTGTTGGCATGATTTACACCATGGCATCCAGTGCTTTGCATTGCACTTGGTGATGTAAGGCATAGATGCAGCTGCTCGGCCAGGGAAACCTATTCCATGAAGCTTGCTACACACTGTTCTTGAGCTAATCTGAGGGCCACATGGAGTTTGGAGGTCTGTAGACTGCAGACAGTTGACTTCTCTGTGCACTATGTGTCTCAGCATCCGCTGACCCCACTCTGTGATTTTTATGTGCCCTACCACTTCATGGCTGAGTTAGCTGTCGTTCCCAGTCACTTCCACTTTGATATAATATCACTTACAGAATATTTAACAGTAAGGAAATTTCATGCCTGCACAGATGGCCTCCTATCACGGTACCACGCGGGAATTCACTGAGCTCCCGAAAGCGACCCACTGTTTCAAAAATGCTTGTAAAGACGATCTGCATGCCTTGGTGCTTGATTTTATACACCTGTAATTATACACATGATTTAATTCAAGTGCGCTTTGTCACCGTGGACTGAAAGGCTGCTATCCAAGAAAGATGTCCCTGCACTCAAATCAACACGACAACGACTAATGTTTGCAGCTGACCACACGGACAATGAAGAGGCTTTGTGGGTCCCTGCAATCTAGCTAACACGGTCTTGATGCCTATAGCGATTTTCATTCTAACATGTAAGCTAGGTTTGGGAGCTGCTTGCTTTTAAGAGCAAACATATATCTTGTATTACATATTGCATGCAGTAATTTATGACAGGATGTGTTACATCATTGAGTTGAAAAGTGATATTTCTCCCTAACTGTGTTTTTAAGGTGGACAAAAATGCAGAACTTGCTGCCAAGTGGAAGTACTGCAGCCTGAGCCAAGAAAAGCTACGGCGTCCTATTGTGGCCTGTGAACTCGGGAGGTAAAAGAGTTCAAAAGAAACCTACACATAAATATAGTTTCAATCCGTTTAACATTGATATTGTTTGAACTTAATTGGATATTTTTTAACAGGGTGTACAATAAAGATGCCATCATTGAGTATCTGTTGGATAAATCAGCAGAAAGACCAAACACTGAAGTTGTTGCACACATACGTGGAATTAAGGTGAGCCCAAGGACTGATGCTGACATGAAGTATGAAAAGGTCATCTCTTAAGTCATATATTTAAATACAACATTTTGTTGTTTGCACAGTCACATCTGTTGTTGTTAGACAAGGACCAGGACAAGCAAGTAGACTGTGTATCCGGGGTATTATGGTTTCATTTGCAGTTGCTAGGTGGATTTATTATGCTGTTGCTACAAAAGCATCCAATTACATTAAATTTTACCTGACTACCAACCAGAGAAAGTCGACTTACCCAAAGAAAGCTTCTTCGAAGTCTGTGTAAATGTAACAAGCTTCAGTTGGTTTATAGATCACCTGGTAAGGTGAAACACCATGACTCGCAAACTAATATTTTCTGAAAAGATTGCATCATATACCTTAGTAAATATCAGTCTTACCTGCACACAATTTGTCCACACCCAGTTTGTCCAACTAAAGAATTTCATTCAGTCAGTTCATTTCACTTACAGTCTCTCCTTGTCAGCATTGGTGTTTCCTAAGGCTTTGTATCAGGCCACCTTTTGCTTTTCATTTATCATCTCCCCCTCAGGAAAATTCGGAATTGAGTTCCACTGTTCCACGGTATTTAGTTCCACTGTTAATGATGCAGAGCTTTATCTGTCCACAAAGCCTGACTACTCTTCCACCCTCCTGTCTGCTGTCAGTTTGAATTAAATAAAAATATTTTTTTTCTTCAACAGATTAGCAATAAGATAATATTTCCAGTCATTTTTCTCTGTATTGCTGGTTTCATACTACAGTATCTCTGTCTCCCCAGGCCAGAAATTTAGAGGTCATTTTTGACCGACCTTGATATTTAAATTGCATTTTAATAATGCTGTTAACATCTCTGCATATCTGTAGCATTGCATGTTTGCTAGTGTGAGTTCCCTACACTTTAATCCGCTGCCTCTCTTACTCGGGCACCGAGTCCCGCGTCAGTTGCACTGCTCCTCGTCTCTGGAGTGGCCTGTCAGAAAAACAATCTGTAGTACAGCTTCTCTAGTCACATTCAAGTCACGACTTAAAATCTACGCTTAATTAACAAGGCTGCACTTAAATCAAATTTCAGTTAATGTTGATGATCATTTGGTTTTATACTTCATTCTTGTTTGCTGTTTTTACAGTTATTCATTGTTTTTTTCTTTTCATGTATGATGACCTTAAGTGCTTGAAAGGTGTTTATAAACACCTTTATATATAATTTATTATTAGTATTATTTTTATTATTTGTAGTATTATTGGTGTGCTGGTTTTATTTAGGTGTCAGAGATTTGGCATTTTAGAAAATATGTGAGAATTCAATGTACTGTTTACACAGCTTAATATTCCTCTGTTGTTTTTCTTTTTCTGTGTGTCTATATGCTTGTTTTGTCCATAAAAGGATGTAAAAGAGTTGAATCTGACTGATAATCCAGCATGGGAAGGAGAGAGGAGGAATGCTAAGGGTGACTGCTATGAAGACATGCATTGCGCCATGTTTATCTGCCCTGTAGTGGGACTGGAAATGAATGGAAAACACAAGTAAGAGCTTGCTTTACTTGCGTAACATCATGATGCTAGATCCAGTAATAGCCATACTGTTACAGGAGAGCACAAGTCTGTAGTAAAGTGGGACCAATGATGTAATGAATCTGCTCTGGTCGGAATGAGTCGGGTGTTCGTAATCCTGCACTGCAGTCTAATTTTTCTGTTTTTGCCTGTTGAATGGTCTTCTGCTGTTGTAGCCAATTCAACGATTGATTTATTGTGCATTCTGAGATGCTTTTCTGCTCTTCACAATTTTACAGCATAGTTATCCGAGTTGCTGTCTTTCTGTCAGCTCTGGCCACATTCGGCTTCCATTAACAAGGTGTTACTCTCTCTCTTCTTTCGTTAATTGGTTGTTTTTCTTTACCGCATCGTTGTGAGTAAACTCCAGAGACTGACGTGTGTGTATATGTGTGAAAAAAAACAGGAGTTAAAGTTGGAGGTGTGTGTGTGTGTGTGTGTAATACTGTATATATACAGCTTTAACAATCAGCACTTTTTAAAAAATCATTGAGAGCACTTTTTTTTTTCCCCCAATTTTAAGCTTTGCATTGTTGCCTTATGATTGGCTGGTTGGACAATTGCATGGATGAGGGTATACAGGTGTTCCTGTTTTAGCAAAGTGTGAATGTGCATCTAATGCAGTTGCACCAATTGAACACCAGGTGTCTGTGCATGGTGGTCATGTCACCCCGTTTTCTGTGGATAAAGATTCAGCCTTTGGATCACAAAAACAGACACACTTGATTATAACTATTAAAAAGTGCTTTAAACTCTTTTTAATGCCTGCATATTAATTCAGTTTCTCCCCTGACCTGCAGTAAGACTAGATGTTCTAAGCATGAGCTTGATTAATCCTAATTCAAATATCAACTTGAACGGGTGAAAAATGAGATGTGTATATTTAACAGGAGCTTTACATGAAAGAAAAGTGTTGGTAATTTCAAAAAGTACAATATTAGAAGATGCTTCTCAAGTAAAAGTCTGTGAGATAAAGATGGAGCAAAGATACATTGATCAGCCGTAACATTATGATCACTGACATGTGAAATGAACATCGTTGATTGCCAACTATACACAAGAAAACTAATGATAAGACCTAAGGCTCACCCAAACAGTCTTGTCTGATCCTACAAAAAAGCAATACAGCACAAATCACCAAATAAGTAAATGCTGCCCATGATAGAAAGGCACCAGAATACCCAGTACACCATATCCCACCATGCACGGGGCCCATTAGTCCCCATGGCCTCCGCCCTGGCCAACTCCCCATATCTCCAGATCTGATCAAGATGCGGTCGGCTGCCGTCACGTGGTTCGGAAAGAACACGTGATAGTCTTTGGCCCTCCCGACTGAGTGGAGGCCCTCCAGACTGAGTAGTAGCTTTAATATGGGAGCGCCCTAGTGATAGTGAAGAAAAATAAATAATATAAATTAAAGCAATGGCATTCATGTTCAAATTACAGTAATTCATGTTAACTAAAAAAGCATCATAATCTGCCTTAATCTCAAACCTTTCTCTGTGTCACTAGAATTTAATAATTAAAATGGAATTGGACACGACTAAATTAGGGAGAAAATCTGGAAAAGAAAAAAAAAGTACCCATGCACCAGACAAAAAAAGTCCATTAAGGCCGCATTATGAATTTGTCAAATTGGCTTGGTTTCTTTCTGCACAGCCCTCTTCAGGTCACCCCATGAATATTTGATTGGATTTAGATCTGGACTCTGGCTTGTCTATTCCAAAACCTTGATCTTATTTTGGTTAAGCCTTTGGTTTATTGATATGAATGTGTACGTAGGGTCATGCAGAAAGGTGACATTTTTCTTCATTTTCAGCATTTATGCAGAAGCCTCAAGAGGTCTTTTGCCAAAGTTGACTGGTATCTGGAGCTTTTTCTTATTCCCTCCAATCCAAATTAAAGCCTGAGTTACATTTAAAGAAAAGCAACCCCAAAGTCTGATGATGCTGCCTCAGTGCACCTTCATGTCACCCAATCTAATATTTTGTCAAACTGCTTTTTAACTTTTAATTGCAGTGCATTTGTTATGGCATTGTTTCAACAACATTATGCAATGTTCTAACTCTTATTTCTATAAAGAGTTGCATTAGTTTTGGAGAGCCTTAAATCACTCAGTAAAGTCTCCAGCACATCTAAAAACTTCATGTGTTAAAACAATTCTTCATGCTCCCTGACTCTAGGCATTGTTTCTTGATACATGCCAATAATTTGACTCTTCGTTTTCATGACTACTGTTTTCATCTTCTGACATGCTTGTTTAAGAAATGAGAAGTGTCTCACTGCATTAGTTATGGTTAAAAGAATTGTTAGCCTAAAGTAAGAAAATGGTATTTAAACTTTTTTTCCCCCAAAATTTCAGTCCTACTAGAGTCTGCTGTTGTTGTAACACTTTTCCTAAAAAAAAAACTAAACAAAAGCGGATATATGCAATCAAAACCCAAACTTTTTGAACAAGAAGAAAAATAAATAATAGAAATTAAAGCAATGGCATTCATGTTCCAATTACAGTAATTCATGTTAACTAAAAAAGCATCATAATCTGCCTTAATCTCAAACCTTTCTCTGAGTCACTAGAATTTTATAGTTAAAATAACAACCAATGATTATGCAAGGATAGAAAAATGGTGTGGAGTGCCTAATTAGTTTGTGGGATACCATATCCAGAAAACATTTTGGTGAGAATGAATAGATATAATTTAGGACTAGGTTGTATCATATTGAAGGCTAATGTTTTACAAACTGAGAGTTTTAATGTTGTTTCTATACAGTATGTATAAAATGGGCAATAGTCATATCTCTGTATTTTAAATCATGTTTGTTATTTTGCTATATAGATATTGATGCAGGTGTGCCTTAATTAATTTCTGCTGTGGGTACAGGATACAATGTGACTTGTATGCTAGATGGGGCATCTGCATGTTCCAAAAGTCGCTGCTATAGTTACCTGACAGGTCCCATCTGAGACCATGATTTGAATGCAAACATGTCATGGACGATGCTTCCAGCACTATGCAGATATGTAGGTCATGTACAAATATGTACATCACTACTGCCGAGTGGCTTTGGCGTCGATCATTTGCATTTCTTCCATGGACGTAACATAGGAGTGAACTAATTAGCTAACACCTGTCTGGCTTCGTTTGTTTGACATGATTCAGATGTTTAGCACAGCTGTGCACAGGGTAGTTTAAAGTGTGCCATGTGAAGGGATGCAACACCTCAAACCTTGCCAATGTGTTTAGACGCATTTGTCCTTTTAATTTATAGCCCAAATACCTTCATATTTCACTTTGTGCTGCCTTTTTGACAATGAGCTTAAACTTAAAAGTCACCATGGAGGGTCACTATGTAATCTAGCTGAAAACATTCATAAAAGCATATTCTAGCATTCTGGAGCAGGATAAGTGACAACACTTTTGACCAAAACACCACATATAGTGGTGTATACTCACTTCATGCTTGCTGTAGCTTATGTTTCAAACTTAGACTTGTTTCCTGCTAGTCTTGCACATCCAGCCTCACAACAAAGTATGTCAGTTCCCACAGTATGTATTAATTTGTCAGTTTCCACTTACATTTCATTATTACTGCCATCAGAAGTTTTTCTACTGATGGGTGTTTGATGTTTCCACATGATAACAGAATTCAGAAAGATTATAAGCATATTGTCTATTTTCCTTAGAGATGATGTTCCTCATAATGAGTTTGTATAGTTTGTGTACAAAGTAAGTAAAAAAAAAAATGGAATTGCTGTGTGCAATGTTTAATTTATATTTATTGTGTGTGCTCCTGTCAGGTTTTGCTACTTGCTCACCTGTGGCTGCGTGTTCTCAGAACGAGCTCTCAAGGAGGTGAAGACGGAGATCTGTCATAAGGTAAGAAGCCATAACATGAAACATGGAGTAGGAAATAAGTTATATAAGTTACATAACGGTGTAAAAATTACAGCAAATTTACTTCAAAAGGTTTTTTTAGTTACCACAATAACAAGGTGATAGACGCACTCCTTACATCACACATGCCTAGACACATCAAGTGTGCATTTTACTAGGATATCTTTTTGTGTTTTTCAGCTTAATGTAGCTGACCTGCTCTCTCTGTCATTGGCTTTATGTGAAGCCCCCCTTTTAAGGTTGTGCTATTATTTCATTAAGGTCTTGTGGTTTTTTTCTTCTTCTTTTCTCTGTCTGATAATTTAAGATAATGTATAGCCAATAAAAAGTAATATGTTTATGAACAGGTTTGTGTGGGGAGGGAGTGCTGTTGTACTAAATATCATCTTGCCTGTGATGTGGCCATAGACATGAGTGCACAGGGTTTTTTAAACAGAAAATGTGCTAAAGATATCACAGCTGTAATGATATTCAGTACAACAGCACGACCTTGAGTATGATACTGATTTTACACAACAGTTCTACCAACACCATTTTATCAAACGATTATGTATTGTTTATTGATTTTACCAGTTACTTTGCCCCGCCAACACGTATACTGACTGAACTAGCGTTAAGTTGGCGACCGACAGTTAGTGTGATTAACAGGAGTGAAAGGAGTTTTAAATTCCTACTGGTACTATGTAGCTAGAAGGTGAGGACACCATAAAAGTGGTGAACAGTCCTGTAAATCTCATGAGCTAACCTCTGGGCTTCCAGAGTTTAATACCAAATAACACTATATGCTATTTAACAAACTAGTGCACTTTGTAGGGTGTGAGTGAGAATTCCTTGTTCTACACCCCAAGAAGTGCCCTTGTTTGGGGGTTAGAGAAGAATTTGGGATTTAGTTTTATGTTAGAAGCTAGTTAGCTTTAAAGCCAATGTTAACCATAAACAAAACAACACAGACGATTCAGACGCGATTCGTAACAACTTAAAAGCAATGGCTAAGGAGACAAAGTGCTGTTTAAGATGATGTATTATCATCAGATGTGTGTTTTCTTGCTGAAAGTGGTTCTGTAATTTATTTTTTACATTTATTTTGAATATGGTTTTTAGGCAGGCAGCTGCCCACCTCTCCTTCCCATACTGTGCACCGTACAGACCTACTTTCAACCATGCTGGCGACCGACAGTTAGTGTAATTAACGATTGGTAGAAAACCTGACACAGTGTGATGCATATAGATAAATGTCCCAGTCCTGTTACTGTCATGAAGCAGACTCGGAGAACGCAGGTGCAGTTAAGATATTTATTAACAAGAGTGTCTATGAGCAAGACAAACAAACCAGTATGGATAATCCAGAATCGAGAGTCGAAAAAACAAGCAAGGGTCAGGCGATGTGCGTCGGGCATAAACAGGATCAGGCTAAACTCGGAAACAAAA
>JAOVVB010000016.1:9020408-9031691 GCA_028570985.1 Heterobranchus longifilis
AAAAAAAAAAACACAATTACTCAACCAGACTATTAACATACTGTATAACACAATCCAAAAGTATTAACTTAGCTTAATGATGTCAAAGGCAATGCATCAGACAAATCAATAAACAAAATAATAATAATAATAATAATAATAATAATAAAAACTTATTAAACCTTAGTCTCCAACAACAGTATCCTCCTTAATCAGTCAGTCATACAAATAGGGCAAAAAACAACAGCATAAAATGAGTATAAGAAACAGCACATAAAATGAGGAAACAAGTAAAGGAAACCATAGCATCTGTAACCACATACAGCTACTAAGTGGAAAAAAACAGAAACAACAGAGCCTAAAACCAGTAGATGAAAAAGCAGCATTTGGAAACACAGCTACTTGAAACAAGTGGATGAAACCCAGTTGTCCTTAAACAAAACCAGTAGTCTTAAACAAAAACCAGTTCAGTTCTTACACTCTAGCATTCTTTGTACTAGCGGCGCTTGCCACTTCACACACATCTCTATTAGCAAATGCAAATTTAGGCAGTGACTTACAACTATGAGAGTGACCAATAAATCAACAACTCACTGAAAATATTGATAAGGGGAATAAACTGACCACAAACATAGCACACATCACAGGAGCCACACGGCAATGTCGAAGCATGCATTTTTAAAGACAGGAAGGCCAGACCCCTCAATCACTGAGCTACACAGATGTGGCCAATGAAGCGCCACAGTTCATCAGCAATGGGTGTGTCTACCCGCTTAAGGAAGCAAACATTCAAAACACTAACCCTGTCACAAATAGAGAGTTCTGCAATGACTATGTTAAGAATCAGTTCACCAAGAGCAAAGTAACATGAGGACGTAAATGGGCACAGTTCCCAAAGTGCCTTTTGAAGCACAAAGCAGTGACCCAGCACCACTGGGTAAAATTACACCTGTATGTGCTGTTTCTTTAAACTTTTGCCATAAAATTGGAGGCACACATTTGCCTAGAATGTTTTTGTATGTCATAGCTTTCAGATTTCCTCTCAGGTCCCTTTATGTTCACGTTGAATACAAATGGAATGTAGCTTGGGAGGCTGCCCTGTTGGCCTCTTGCTTGAGCATGGCATGAGAGCTGATCCCACTGGTCTTTAATTTGAGCTGGAGTAGAGCCTACCTCTCCTCAGGCATTGGGTTTGCCAAATAAAATTGGCACTATAATCGTGCTCTCAAGTGGATCAATAGAAAAGTGTCATCTGGAGATTGAAAGTTCAAGACCCCTTGATCGCATAGCTCTCCATGGCCTAGAGTCTAGGGAGTAATATTGCCTGTGCTTCTAGTGGTGTGGGTAAACTCATGCTTGCTCTACCATATTCATCATAGTGACATTCGCCAATCATGGGCATCTGTGAGCTCAAACAAGTCCAAGGGGCCTAGTGTTTTCCACCACTTTCTAACTTTGTGTAACCAGTAATTCAAAAAGTTTCACATGACTGGCTTCAAATACCCCAGAAGTAGCACATAATAAAACATTTTGTCTTTTTGTCAAAATACATTTCCTCATTCTAGTATCATTTCCAAGATAAAACCCTGGGTTAGTAACGCAACAGCAACATAAAAAACATCTGTACACACTGTACACACTCTGTTTATTCGAGAGGTAGGTTTTCAGATTTATTGAGACTTGACGCTGCTGTTGGTGGCATTAGAAAGAAGATTATTTCCTCTGCAAACAAAACTCATATAAAATAAAATCACAGATAAATCACATTTTCTACACTGTATGGCAAAAACAGCACACCATTGCCCTCTTTGTATGGCATAGCTTGATATGCGTTACAAGTTTTGAAAAGACATTTGCCATTTGCATTAATGAACATATTAAAATAATCTGTATCATTTTATCTAAATCTAAAATAATAATTTTCTAAATCTCTTTGCTTTAAATTATTATTTAAATTGACAGCAAAATTCACTCAGGCAGTCAATCAATTTTCTTTGCGTCAAGTTGTTGTAAAGAGGCTTGACTTTGGAGACAAAAACGGTGCCTTGCAAAGGTATTCATACCCCTTGAGCTTTTCCACGTTTTGTCATGTTACAACAATGTGATAGACCAACACAAAGTGGCACATAATTCTGAAGTGGAAGGAAAATGATAATTTTTTCTTTACAAATAAATATCTAAAATGTCATAAACTCATAAACCCATAGCGCAGAACATCAAACTATTATGACTTATTTTCCCAACTCCTGGTATTTCTCCTTTAAATCAAGGAAGTTAATATTTTTAAAAATGAAAAAGCATTGCTTTTCTAAATATTAAACCTTTTTTTTTTTTTTTTACTGATTACAGCCATGCATATATTAATCACATAAATGACTTGATTATCAAGCAGTGAGTTGTGTTTTGAAAACATGAAAACGAGGGGGGGGGAACCCCACCCAAATATTTAGCACAGTGCTTTTTCATGTTTATAGAAGGTAAATGTCAGATATAGTATGTAATGTCCAAACAACTTTTGCACAAATTTACAGTATGCTTTCTGAGACTTTATTATACTATAGTGTTATAAGCCTAACAAAATAGTCACAAATTTCAGTACAGCACCAATCACAGCAATATATATTTTTTGCCCTTAAGCTAAGCAGGACTAATGAAGGCCCCTCAACACACAAATTATTTCACTGCGGCAGGCAAGAGCAATATGAGGAAACTAAAAACAGGATCAAAACCTAAAAGGATCAAACCCATAAACAATTACAATAGAAGGTTTGGGAATGACTGATAAGAATCACACATAGTATATATTTCACCATAAACAAAGAAACATAAAGACTTATATACATAGACTATTTAGGGCTCAAACTGAAGACAGGTGACACACTAGGGAGACAACCAATGAACCAACAAATAGCACATGACAACATAAACAAACAGAGAACAACGTGGGAATTGGATGTGCGCACTGAGAGCCACACCATGGTCGATGCAAGGGAAATACATGACATACCCCACCCCTCACCCAAACACACACACACACACAGGTGCAGCTCCCAAAGTGCTTTTTAAAACATAAACGGGTTGTGCCTGCACTCTAGGTAAATACTCTACAAATTCTGGTGTTTATAAAAATGCATTCTACAAATTACCCACTCTTTCCAGAAGAGTCTGGTGGCAAAGTAATGTCTTAAAGTTGACTTGGAAGCCTGGCCTGTTGTCCCCCAATTTGAGTTTGGTGAGGGAGGCGGTCCTGTATGCATCAGGCCTGAGCACGATGTGACATAAACTTGGCTAAGGAGGCTGCCTTATCGGCATTAGGTGTGAGCATGGCTACATCTGACTTGTCACCCTCCAGCAGGAGCATGACATGGGTGGCATATAGTAGGATTACATCTGGAAGACAGGGTTTAGTTGAGGATGCAGGCAGGTGTCAAGTGGTCAACAAACAACTGACTAGACTAGTCAGGCAAGAGCAAGATAAGGAAATCAGAAACAGGACCAAACTTAGATAAACAATCAACAATAGAATGTTTTGTAATAACTGGGAAGAATCACACAGAGCATGTATACTGTATGTTGCCAAAAAAAAAAAAACCTGAAGATTGGGGAAAGAGAGGACAAGGCATGAAGCTTAACAAAAAAGCTCATGGCAATGTGAACAAACACATTGAAATTAGTGCCATTGCACTGTAAGCTGCTATGCATGCTGAGAGGTGTAGCATACAGCACTCAACACATGGGGGAAATACATTATAGCACTGGTCATTTGAAATGTCTAAGCTCCTGAAACATCTGCTCAATAGCTAATGTTATAAAAGAATATTTTCTTTGATTCTTATATATGTGATGTAACTCTGTAGTCTCCTTTATAATATATGGCAATTAGTAGGTTTTTCACACATTATAGGTAACACATACATACATACATGCATACATACAAATATACAGTACATTAAAAAAAATTAGTTAAAATAAATAAGTAAGTAAATAAATAAATAAAATAAATAAATATTTTTAAACTCTTTGGTTTCACATTCAGCCTGCTACTGTGGAACTACTAATATTGACCTTTGTTGCAAGTTGCCATGTTAACTGAATGGGCACCGTTGCCTGCAGTAGGACTTTGTGCCTGTGCCACTGTTCCAGGCAGTCCAGAGCTTCAGGGAAACTAGCACTTTCAAACTTGTTAGCAAACATGCTGTTTTTCTCAACTATCCAGGGTAAATCCTCCATATTGTAGATGCAGATATTCCTGATATAAGTTCCTGTGGCGACAAACATGGTCTTTTTTAATAAGATTAGTTCCTTGGTTTCTTTTTAACTATTGAAAACACAAAATTGCAATTAGTATTGTGTACTATGAAAGTTTGATAGCTGTCATACCATTGCAGCCATTATGTGCTGTTCCTTCTTGGTCTCTCCATTTGATGGCTCGAATGTTACCCTCCCAACCAGCATCCACCTTACTGCCAGGGGCATCTTTGAAGAAGTTAAGTATAAAACAGTATAAAAGTAGTTAATATATTCACCAAAATAAAATTTTATTAGTGAACATTTTAATACATGTTCTGCCTTACACTGTATCAGCAGAATAGATTTTTGTGCAAATCCTAGGACCTCATTTGATTATTTAAATGTCTAAAAATCATATTTCAGAAGTTTGTGCTTACCTTTTACATGGTTAAGGGTTACCCAGTAATGCTCATCAGGGCTGTAGGTATCCTTAGACCACTCCAACAGGTCTTTAGCCACTGAACTGGTGAGCACATATTCCACAAATGCTCTTTGTAGACTGTAGTAGGCTGTACCAAAGTAAATCTCCAGATCATGTGGCGGGGGGGCCTTTTTGTGATTGCGACCCATGGAGGCCACATAGTCGCCTTTAACTTCTATGTATTTTTTTTTAGTTCTGTGTCGCATGTTTTCTGGTTGTTTAACCCCTGGAGTCATATTATTATCTCTCCATTCTGCATCTTGCATATACCGGACCAGCTCCAGGTTGCTCTGAACAGGGAAATCCTGGCCACACAGGTTTATCACCTTCTTCCATTTGACTGGAGATCTCATCAGGTCTTCCATGCAATTAATGTCAGCCTTAAGACGGGAAAAACCAGCATAGGTCACAGTCTCGCTAACTGAGGCTAGAAAGACATTGGGAAAGCACTCTGCCAATCTCTCAACACTTTCTCTATAGTCCTGTGGAGCTTTGGCATCTATGTGAATGCAGTAGATGTTGTGTGGTGCATAGATGGCTCTCAGCAGACGCACAAACATCTCCAGGTCTTTGTGGATAGTGATGATGAAGGCCAGAGGGTAGTCCTCCTCTTCCTTACTCAGGCTCTCCATAATAAAGTGAAGATCTGATTGTATACGAGAGCAGTTGAGTGGTTTGGTAAAATAGCTCAGCTCCAGACATTCTGTTCTTTCCCATTTTGTGTAAGAGGTGGTGGGTGGCAAAATTTTACAGTTTTCAGAGAGTGGACGACAGTTTAAGGTGTGATGCAGTGGCCTTGGAGCATAAGATGGCTTGCCCTTAAGATAAATTACTAAGCAGATCAAGATGCTGACTCCAAGGCATAAAAGAAAACTCCACTTGGCACTCTCAAGATTGATCATAATCCAGCATCAAGCAGACTAAGCTAGGTATAACCATAAGAAATGTGTAGACAGAAAAAACAAAACAAAAAAAACAAAATTAATACATTTATTGAAAGGTATGGAAACATTTGGCAATATGTACTGTAATTAAAGATCTTTGCATTTTACAATTTTTTTTGTTACTTTCGAACGTCAGTGCTTTTGAAAACAGAAGTGATTCACACTAGCTTTAAACAAGACAAGTCAAGACAGGTTTTTTGTCTAGTCTGTTGATTTTTGTATTTTTTGAGAAGAGATAACTTTTCAAAGTTGGCATAGCATGAATGCTCATTATTCAAGGTTTTTTTTACAGCAAAGATTAAGATCAATATTTTCTGAGTATAAATTATGGAACTAGGCTCTCAGCAGTATTCCATGACAGATACAACTTGACTAAAACATTGGATAAAAAAAACAGGTGACTTTAATCTTGAAGCATGTTTATAGGAAATAGGTAATGGCTATGTAAGCATGTGAATTTTGTTAAACATTTGTAAATGAGGAAATCATGTCTACACGTAACACCACCAGGTCTGACACATTAAGAAATATTTAACAACGTTATGTTTAGCGTAACACAAAAGTGGCGAAGTAAGAGGCCAGCAATATAAGCATACAGAATCTGGGCCACTCTGTATGATTCATGATTTGTAATAAAATTCATGGATTTGTAGCTACTTCATTAATACTTGTAGATTGCTTTATTAACGGGCTGTATTAAAAATGCCTTTGTTTAAAATTTTATATGTAAATCGTTAAGCATTTTTTGATGATGATGATTATTATTATTACATTGCATTTACCATCACACTACACTGAAGACTTTATAGTCAACATCAGTTAACTTGTGTTTATATAAGAAAATACTGACAAGTAGAATGCTATCAAAATTGCAGCTTACTTGCTTGTATTGACCCTGCCTGAAGTGCCTTATGGTTACTGTAAAACTGTCTGTATACATGCACTAAACTTTCTAACTCAAATAAATGAGGATAAGTAAAACCAACTGAACTGTGTTTTTACATCATCCCCTTACCTTTACAGGGAATAAGCATTATTCTTAATTAGGGTCTGGTAGGTCTGTATTACTGTTAACATTATATCATTATCGTTATTGTTATAAGCTCTTGACTGAGCAGCATGATGTCCCAATGGCCTACAGGTCGCCTACTAAAATATGACAGACGAATTTTTAACATTCTTTTTACTTGTCTCTTTTTGAGTTGTTGTCTAATTTATTTGTCTGCCTTTTAGTACCTGTGGCAAATATATTTTATGTAAATTCCATCCTTTTGTTTTTAAAAGCAGGTGCCTAGTATTTTATACAAATAAGTTTTCCCATTTCCATTTGCATATCGCTGTCAGAGTAACACACCTACATGCACATATGACTGCACATGCTCCTGCTACATAGACACTGATAACATTTTGTTTTCGTTAACAATTTCCTTACTTAGTGTTCAGGTGAAGGACAACAGCCCTTCCACTGCTCTCAAAATAAAAAAGTACTAAGTGCCTAACCTTAACAGGTTATCATTTGAACCCTTTTATACTCAGGTCCTTTCATTTAAGTCAACTTGGGATTTAGAAAAGACTAATCATTTATATATATATATATAAGTGCAGCAGTGTTCTTGACCTGAGAAAAATTTCCACCAAGAAGCTAAACATTGTAAATATAGAGACTTAGTGGAGGTTTTCAAAGATATCCACCCTCAATTAATACATTGACCAAAAAGAGCTCCTACCTTTTAGCTGCAGCAGAGTCCAGCCCTATTATTAAATAAGGTTAACCATTAAATAACTGACGTCCAGAAAAGTTAACTCCACTGTGACCTTAGCTAACTACATGCTGCCTGAGGCAGAGGAGAGCCATGCCTGCTGTAGTGCCATTAAGTTAGCTGATATGTGCAGTAAGAGCCGGTAAGGCACATCGCATGCAGATCCTGGTGTTATTAAAGCTCTTGCTCCTGCCACTGTGTAATCAGTGTGCTATCCTCTCTTCTCTGTGTGACTGGCTGCTTGGCTGCTCAGCTACATTCCCCATGTGATACAACGAGAGAGAGAGAGAGAGAGAGAGAGGAAGAGAGAGAGAGAACTCACCAGAGAGACACACAGCGATTTAAGGCTGAGCTTGCCTAGCAACTACTCTTGACCTCCCCTCCTCTCTCTAATTCTCCTCCCCTCTCTTTCATAATGTACTTCCCATTAGACTGATTCTGGCGCCACTCACTCTCTGTTTCTATTTTCCTGTTTATTGTCTTTTATTATTATTTATTTATTTTTCTTTCATGTTTCTCTCTTGCTTTCTCTTTGTATTTTCTTTCCACATATATCTTTGCCTTGCATGCACTGTTCCCATTTATGTCCATAATGTTTATTTTAGCCGAAACAATAGCCCCCAGTCGAGTCCAGTGGTGTTATGAGGCTGGCTTCCTGGTGTAGCGGATGTTCTAAGCCTTAGGGGCAGAATGTTTGTGAGCTTTGTCTGGTCAGCTCAGGCCTCTTGTGTCGACCTAGATTATAGATAGCCTGCTCAAGAAGAAGCTTCTTTTCTAGTAAATGCCAAATTAAATAGCTTTTTTTTTTTTTTTTACATTCTTTAGCAGAAGAATGAGTTAACTTTAAATTTTTAAAAAATATTTTCTTGAAAAGTATGGAGTCAGGGACATTTTGTCAATGTATAGTTTGAATCTCTATTTAGAGTTTTTGTTTGTTTGTTTTTTAGTTAAGTTTAACATGCATCTGATTGCTTATGATTGCTGTTTTGGTTTCCCAGATATGATGAGTGGGACACACAGTAGAGGATTTAGAAGAAGCTTAATGTGGTTCAAGGTTGAGTCAATGTACTCCAAGCCTTATTAATTAATCAGTGGCACTAAAGTAGGCACTTAGCAAGAGTTTGGAGTGCTCTTCGTATAAAGTGTTGCACATGTTAGTTTTACAGCTGCTCCCGTTGATGGGTCGCCACAGCAGACCAACAGATCCGCACAAAAATTTGGCACAGGTTTAAGCCGGATGCACTTCCCGACGCAACCCTCCCATATTTACCTGGGCATGACCGGCACTGGATTCAGTGCCTGGGGTTATGGCATTGGCTGCCAATTGAACCTGGGCCTTCCGCATGGTAGGCGAGAAACCTACCACATAAAGTACACTATTATTCATATTCATATTCATATTCATGTTATTATAATTTTTTTGTACTGTCTATTTCTGTCAGTAAATTTAATGCACACATCTCAGAGATAGTATATGATACTCAGAGACAGCACTATGTTCTTTGGTTCCAAATTTCAGAACTGTCTAATGTTTCATACTGTGGGACCCTTTTCATGAAGAAGCTGAACAGGAGCAAAGAAGAGCAAGAGAAGCTGCAGAAGGCATTGAGGAGAAAAGCGCAAAAGCCAATTCTTTCTGATTTCAGTTTGAAATAAACAAAACAGGATTTCCTGTATCTACTAGACCTGTGCATTTTGTACCCAAACCTCAAAGAAAAACAAGGCTCTTAGAAATGTTTTCAAATCAACCAAAACCCCATTGTACATTATTAGCTATACACTATTATTCAGGAAAAAGAATCAGTTTCTTAAATAGAGCTGACTGTCAAATAATGAGTAGCAGCAGTGCACACATGTGCATTGCCTAAATTACACACACACATGTACAATATGTGGAGTGCTTTTTTAATTGAGTAGTGCAGGAAATATCAAATTTGTGTTGGGCTATTTTGATTAAGCAAGATTAAGAAAAATCAACATCATCCAAATGGGCGTTTTTTAATATTGTATTCCTGATGAAGTATTCAATTGCAGTTGGCTTTCGCCAGCTTACTATAAAGGGTTTTTCAAGTATTGTCCCATATCTCAGAAATGTTGCTCATGTTTATATTTTGCAGACACTGAATGCAAATTTGGCAATTACAGTTGCAATGACTTGCAGGAACACATTTCTGAGAATTTTATCTTGCACTGCTTTCTTGGAAATCTTACTTGTGGTTATGCATCTGAAAATAATATATGAAGTGAGCAAGCTCCTTCTGCACAGGATGTATTGAAGCACCCAATAAAGTAAAATGTTTTGCTGTAGCTGATACAGTACATTTGATTCAGTACTGCTTTTAGGCCAATAATGGATTTTATTATTATTATTTGTGTAGGAATCTTATGTTTTTGTCAGTGAATCAAATGTATTATGCAACAATTTTTTCTGAAGATTAAAACAGCAAATAAATTAGCTGCACAATTTCATCTATAACTACCTCTGTCCAAAAAGGTCCACTAAATGGCCTAAAGCTTGTAGACACCTGACCATCACACTTTATACAGTGTTCATTTTTCATCTGTGACCAAGACAGCAAGTCTTTGTGATGTATCAAGAGCCACGGTATCCAGGGTAATATCAGCATACCACCAAGAAGGACGAACCACATCCAACAGGAGTAACTGTGGACAAAAGAGTAAGCTGTCTGAAAGGGATTTGTATCCAAGCCACAGCTGTCCAACTCATTGCAGAATTAAACTCTCTTGTTTCCACCAAAACTGTTTATCAGGAGCAGCACAGGGTCAGTGTACATGGCCCGGCTGCTATAATCAAATCGGTTTTAATAGTAACAGCAGCAAAAATCTTGGGCTGTGGACAATGTGAAACATGTAGTGTTTTCTGATCAGTCTACCTTCACTGTCATCTGGGAGAGTTACGGTATGGAGAAGCCCCATATATACTTTTTTCAAGATATCCTTGCTCTACAACTGTTATTTGCCCCTGCTTAAGACTTTTGCACAGTACAGTATGTGTGTTGCAGAGTTTGTGTGTGTTAGTGTGTAGGTACACATGTTAAAGTGTGTGTGTTACCATGTTTATGCATGTGTTAGTTTGTGTGTGTGTATACACATGTTACTGTTTGTAGATGTTACAGTGTGTTTTATAGCGTTTGTGTACACGTGATATGGTGTGTGTTACGGTATATGTGTATTTGTGTGCTACACACTACCGCTCAAGAGGTTGAGATCACTTTCTGAATACATGGTCATTCCTGATTTTTATTTCTTTTTACATGCTGAAGGTGTTTATCCAAAATTATACGATAATCTCCATTGAACAGTTGATATTGAGACGTATATCTGCTACTTATGTTTTGTAAAGTCTTCATAACGGCTTTAATCTGAGGTGCTGTTCATTAATAAATGATTTCTGAGGCTGGTAACTCTAAATGAACTTCTCCTCTGCAGCAGAGGTAAATTTTGGTCTTGCTTTTCTGTGAAGGTCTTCAGGAGAGACAGTTTCATCATGGTGCTTAATGGGCTTTGCAAATGCACTTGACAATACTATTCTTGCAAGAACTGTTCCAGAAAGGCTGACCTTCATGTCTTAAAATAACAACTGATTGCTGATGTTATTGTCATTGTTACATAATTACACACATAATTGTTATACACTCAACAAAAATATAAACGCAACACCTTTGTGTGTCCATCCCACCTCACAGGTGTGCCACATCAAGATGCTGATCTGACATCATGAGTAGTGCACAGGTGTACCTTATACCGCCAACAATAAAAGGCCACCCTGGAATGTGCAGTTTTTTGCTTTGTTGGGGGTCTGGGGACTCAGAACCGGTCAGTATCTGGTGTGACCACCATTTGCCTCATGCAGTGCAACACATCTTCT